>WNGS01162157.1:1429068-1452591 GCA_020271785.1 Procambarus virginalis
GTGTCAGTCGTTGAGTGAAGTGTCAGTCGTGAAGTGCATGTCAGCCGAAAGTTGTGTCAATCATAGAGAAGTGACAGTGTAGGATGAGTGCCAATCGTTGAGCGAATCAGTTCAGGGGTGTCAAGCACACAAGAAATACTGAGATCCAGGATTTCATTAAAGCTTTTTGATCTTTAAATAAAGGTTATTTAACCTCATTTAAAGTTATTGAGAACCTCTTCCTCCAGCAGTGCCACTGAACCCTCTCAAACCGCAGGAGAACAAAGTAAATATTATTGAGAATAATAAAGCAGAGAACAAACTAGATAACGTTGCCATAAGAATTAAACAAATTTTATTAATGTGTAAACTATGAAATGGACAAATGCCTGAATGGACAAATGCCTGAATGGACAAATGCCTGGGACCAGATTCACGAAAGCACTTACGCAAACATTTACGAACCTGTACATCTTTTCTCAATCTTTGACGGCTTTGTTTCCAATTATTAAACAGTTAATGAGCTCCGAAGCACCAGAAGGTGTTTATAACAATAACAACAGTTGAATGGGAAGTTTTATGCTTGTAAACTGTTTAATAAATGTAACCAAAGCCGTCAAAGACTGAGGAAAGATGTACACGTTCGTAAGTGCTTGCGTAAGTTCTTTCGTGAATCTGGCCTCTGACACCTAACATTTACAAGAATTATGATAGGAGCTAGGAAGCAAACTTTAAATTTGGACTTCTCATAGCATTCTATGACCCAAAATGAGTAACAATGATATTCTATTTTATTACTGGCGAAAAAATATATATAAGGGAAACACTGGCCACTTAAATGAATTGCTGGTTGATTGACTAATAACGAGGAAGATATTAGCAGCGTTGTTCACTATTGCACATCAATCTTCCTAAGGGACAAACTTGACAGTTTTCTCAGGTTATTCACTTTATACAGAGGAACTGGAGAAAATATGTAAGCTTTTAATACTAGAGATAATAAAGCTGACGTGTGTATAGCGCAAATAGAAAAATTAAAGATGCATAAATCTCCAAGCCCTGATGAAGCATTTGTCTAGCTTTTAAAGAATAGGAGCAGCTCAGTTGTTTTGTAATTATAAATCTAAATTATTCCAGAATCCTGGAGAGTTGCCAACGTACTCCCGCCTCTAAAGAAAAAAAAATAGGGCCTTAACTTTTAACTATCGGCCAGTTAGCTTAAAGATTATACGAACGTACTAAGTGCCTTTCCACCTTGAAAACCATATTAAAAAAAATATTGACAATACAATTTACCAGTGGGCGCTCCTGTTATGGGAATATAAATTTCGTTCTAATCAAGGGGGAGAGTTAAAGCAGCAGAGATTGGAAATATTAGGCAATTAATTGTCTTGATCTTGGCAAGGTTCTCGGCGTTGTGCCTCACCAGATAGCGATGGAGTGCTTCGCGCCACAGGTGAAACAGTTCATTACGGTCTTAATTGTAGATATGACAGCATAAATATGCTTAAATGACAGAGGGGGGCCAGTCAGGAGCGGAGGGCATAGTCTTGGTTAATTGGGTATGTCCTGTGTTCATTGCCTCTTCACGATAATCATAAAATATTTTATATTCGCTGTAAACAAAAATATAAGAAAATTGTGGACGATGATATAAGACGTCTTTTAACTTTAAAAGAAAATTTGATCTTGAAGAAAAATATAAAGACCTACAAACCAACACAGTTTACACAAATCACAAAAGCGTATGGGAGTTTACTTTGGAACAATCGCAGTCTAATGAGAGCGGGGGGAGCCGGTCGGCCGAGCGGACAGCACGCTGGACTTGTGATCCTGTGGTCCTGGGTTCGATCCCAGGCGCCGGCGAGAAACAATGGGCAGAGTTTCTTTCACCCAATTCCCCTGTTACCTAGCAGTAAAATAGGTACCTGGGTGTTAGTCAGCTGTCACGGGCTGCTTCCTGGGGGTGGAGGCCTGGTTGAGGACCGGGCAGCGGGACACTAAAAGCCCCGAAATCATCTCTAGATAACCTCTAGATAATGTGCAAATCGTGTGTGTTGGGTGACCCGGGACACGGAAGTTCAATCCCACTGCACTGCTCCAAGCACCCCTCCTGAAGGTAAGAAGACTGACGTAGTTAATCTCCCGAACGAAGATCTTTCTTGTAAGGATAGACTGAGAGGAGTGAGGCTGCAACCTTTTGGGAAGCATCGAACGAGGGAAGATGTGATTGAAGTGGACAAATGGAGGAGAGGATATAGGGTAGAGTTGGTTTGGCGGGTGAGTGAATGGGAGGAAGACTTGATATGTGGACACCATGAGGAGGAGTGGGTGTCAGGACGGGTGTGGGTGTCAGGGCTGGGTTCTGAGTCGGTGCTGGAATGGGGGCCTGTCTCTCCACCACAGACTCGGGGCCTGCCTCTCCAGTACAAGACTCTGGGCCTGCCTCTCCACCGCAGACTCGGGGCCTGCCTCTCCAGTACAAGACTCTGGGCCTGCCTCTCCACCGCAGACTCGGGGGCTGCTTGTGTACTAGAGATAATAGTGACGGTACCATCACCCACACAGGAATGACCGAGGGGGACTATGAGAGCAGAGAGCGGGTGTGATATTGTCTCCTTACTCTGTTCGCCCTCTCTTCTCTCTCTGTTCTCTCTCTTCTTTCCTCTCCCTCTCCACCAAACCCCATCCCTTTACCGTCTTTCATTTGACTTACAATGCCCTCGTCAGGAGGAAATTACAGAGGCGATCAGAGGCGTGGAGACGAGCATGATATTTATTCATAAAGCGTGTTTGTGTTTGTTTAAACGTTGTGGTGGCGCTAGAGGTTGTTGTGGGGGTTATACAAGCCATTTGTGGCTGGTACAGAGGTTGTGGGAGCTATACAACCCATGTTGTGGAGGTTGTCGAGAAGTGATTTACCCTAAATATAGTAAATTTCGTTCTAGGATTCATACAGTGGCAAGTCAGTACAGTTATCTTTCGATGAAAGACAGTGCACTCAGTGAATAAAACAAAGACACGAACTCACACTGGAAACTGAGAACCCAAGTGAGCCACAGAGATATTAGAAAGAACTTTTTTAGTGTCAGAGTGGTTGACAAATGGAATGCATTAGGAAGTAATGTGGTGGAGGCTGTCTCTATACACAGTTTCAAGTGTAGATATGATAGAGCCCAATAGGCTCAGGAACCTGTACACCTGTTGATTGACGGTTGAGAGGCGGAACCAAAGAGCCAGAGCTCAACCCCGCAAGCACAACTAGGTGAGTACAACTAGGTGAGTACACACACACACACACACACGTGAACCGTATACAAGTGAAGGATAACGAGAAATGTGTATCTAACACACGCGTCACGTCTGGAGGCTGGGCCCAGATGCCCTGAGAACTGCAGATGAAGATGTCTTCAGAACCCACCAGCGAACTATATCGAGTGGCACCCAGGCGGGAGGGACGCGAGGCCCGGTGGAGGTCGCAGGCACGCGGCTGTCGCTGGAAAGGGAAAAATTACACACAGCGGGAAGCGACAGGGAAAGAGGCCTTGTCGACGGAGGCCTGGTCGACGAACGGGCCACGGGGACGCTAAGCCTCGGAAACACCTCAAGGTAAGAGGACACCGCTCCATGACTAGAACGGCGGTTGCGTCCAGGACGATGACTGGAACGGCTGTTGCGTCCAGGGCGATGACTGGAACGGCTGTGGCGTCCAGGGCGATGACTGGAACAGCTGTTGCGTCCAGGGCGATGACTGGAACAGCTGTTGCGTCCAGGGCGATGACTGGAGCGGCTGTTGCGTCCAGGGCGATGACTGGAACGGCTCTTGCGTCCAGGACGATGACTGGAACGGCTGTGGCGTCCAGGACGATCACTGGAACGGCTGTGGCGTCCAGGACGATCACTGGAATCGGCTGATGCTTCCAGGGCGATGACTGGAACGGCTACAGAGTCTAAAAAGATGACTGAACTCTCCCAACGTGTTGCAGATGCCACTCTGCTGTTTGGTTGTGTGTATGTTAGTGTTTGTATCCCTCACAAATATATGGTGTGTGACGTTGTGACTGCTGGAGGCGGGAGAATAATGTTCTTGTGACGGATTGTGTGTTATTTTTTGTTTAATATTGAAGCCGGTCATAATTACACTGCGGTTACTGCTGCATCTCGTCTAAGTGGTGTTGTGACTGTTGTAATATCCGGTCATCACCATTATCATTATCCTCACCATCATGCTATCACCACCAGAAAAAAAGGTTCAGATGTTTGCAACAAGATTGGCGCCAGAGCTAAGATGGTTAAGCTGCAAGGATAGATCAATGACAACCACACAACCCTACAGGATAGAAGGAATAGAAGGGGGTTATATAATCACATCTTAGAATATACTGAGGAGAATAGATAAGGTGGGACAAGGATAACCTCTTCAAATTGAAAGAAACTAGAACAAGAGGACACGGATGGAAGCTGGAAAGTCAATGAGTTGAAGGAATGTAAGGAAATACTCGTACTCTGTAATGGTGTTCAGCAAGTGGAATGCTCTGAGAGGAGGCTGCCATCTCCATCAACAACTTTAAGGCCAGATTCGACAAAGGATTTTAACGTTTGAACAGTTAAATTGTAACGCAACAGATACAATAAGGTTAGCAGGCTGGATCTGCTAACGTGAAGAGCTGGATCTCATTCCCCCATAGACACTGATAGGTAAACACCGCCACCACCATCACCACTGCCACCACTATCACCATCACTGCCACCACTATCACCATCACTGCCACCACCATCACCACCACTACTGCCACCACCATCACCACCACTACTGCCACCACCATCACCACCACTGCCAGCACCACCATCACCACCACTACTGCCACCACCATCACCACCACTACTGCCACCACCATCACCACCACTACTGCCACCACCATCACCACCACTGCCACCACCATCACCACCACTACTGCCACCACCATCACCACCACTACTGCCACCACCATCACCACCACTATCACCATCACTGCCACCACCACCATCACCACCACTACTGCCACCACCATCACCACCACTGGCACCACCATCACCACCACTACTGCCACCACCATCACCACCACTACTGCCACCACCATCACCACCACTGGCACCACCATCACCACCACTGGCACCACCATCACCACCACTACTGCCACCACCATCACCACCACTGGCCCACCATCACCACCACTGCCACCACCATCACCACCACTACTGCCACCACCATCACCACCACTACTGCCACCACCATCACCACCACTACTGCCACCACCATCACCACCACTATCACCATCACTGCCACCACCACCATCACCACCACTACTGCCACCACCATCACCACCACTGGCACCACCATCACCACCACTACTGCCACCACCATCACCACCACTACTGCCACCACCATCACCACCACTATCACCATCACTGCCACCACTATCACCATCACTACTGCCACCACCCATCACCACACTGGCACCACCATCACCACACTACTGCCACCACCATCACCACCACTACTGCCACCACCACACCACCACTACTGCCACCACCATCACCACCACCACTGCCACCACCATCACCACCACTGCCACCACCATCACCACCACCACCACCACCACCACCATCACCACCACTGCCACCACCATCACCACCACTGCCACCACCATCACCACCACTGCCACCACCATCACCACCACCACCACTGGCACCACCATCACCACCACTAACACCACCATCATCACTGCCACTGATTCCATATGTGACCCCTTTGTCACCTATCCCTGACGAAATCACATCATTCTGGCTCCCTGTAAATACGTTACTGACATTCTGACACCTTTGACACACTCTTTTGCACTTCCTGACACACTCATCGTCCCCCTGACTCTCCCAATGACACCTTCTGAAATCAATAACCACTTTGCATTATTTCAGGCACCATGAGTGCCTTTGACACTTGTCTCTGCTGGGCCCTGGCATCTCGTTATAGCTTGTGTACGCTGTATCTGGCATTCCCACTTGAAGACTCTTCAACCCTAAACGGAAACCTTTGAGGCCAATTAACAACTGACAACTGATTTCCGTGACACTTCGTTGTCAATACTGTTACATCCTTAATACCGTTAGCATACACTTTGGTCCTCCGTGTGATGGACAGGCGTCATCACATGCTCCTGATAATCATATACACACTCCAGCACACATACACTCAAACATACACTCACACCCGCACACGTACACATCCAGGACCATTCCATACATTTTCCAACACCCTCCAAAATACCCGCAACGAACTTTGACACTCTTTTAAGACAGAGATGGCTGTCTCAAGCGCTTTCTCACACATTCTTGTCAAGTCTTAACATTTTAGTACACATTAGTGATCCAACCAGACCATTCCTGACGACGACCCGGCCCGGATCTACTTCGAGTGAGGACTGCTGACTTCGAGTAAGGACTCCTGACTTCGAGTAAGGACTCCTGACTTCAAGTGAGGACCCCTGACTTCAACCGTTGATTCTCCTCAAAGCCACCAAACGCCTTTAAGACCCATGACACACCCAATGACCCTTGACACTGGCTGAGTCCTAAATCCTGAGGAGACGTATCCTAACGACCGAGGTAATGGTTCCCCTGCTTCACACTAGAATTGCCTTGTTAGCTCTGGTTTGTCTCTGGATATCTGAGGGAATGGTGCGTTGTGTGACGGTGATCAGCTGTTGTGTGTGGGGGAACTGTAGTTAGGTTATTGTGTGTGTGTGTGTGTGTGTGTGTGTGTGTGTGTGTGTGTGTGTGTGTGTGTGTGTGTGTGTGTGTGTGTGTGTGTGTGTGTGTGTGTGATGATGATCTCACAAGCCGCTGTTGACACCCTTCTGAATTATAAATGCCGTTAGCATATTCCTTCTTGTTCTCTTCTCAAGTTTTATGAGTGAGTTTCCTCAGGATTTTCTCATAAGACAGTCGTCTGAGCTCAGTTATGAATCTTGTTTTGTATATCTTGACATTTCCGGTCAAGTTCTTCATGAGTGAATTGCACCTTGTGAGAGCTTTGCAATCATTGAGTCGGTGTTGCTGGACCTTGGATGAGGTCTATACAGGCTCCTCGGTGTGTGTTCTTGTATTCTTGTATACATCTTCTGTTGTTTACCGGGGTTGTATAATACAACCATCACCAGTTTCTCTTTTTACCTCTAGGATGTGTCCCCAACGTACAAATTACAAAGTACTATGACAATTAGCGGCTCTCAAGTATTCGCGTTTCCTGTGCATCGGTAGGTTAGGCTAGAAGGGTAGGTTGGGTTCGTACGTTTCAGGTTAGGTTAGTACATTGTATTTTGCACGTTGTGGCAAATCAAGAGAACGGCCGGGATATGTGGTACTGCCTGGAAACACATCCCGTCCTCACACACAAACATGCACGCACTCCCTACCCCTATCTCTCTCTCTCTCTCTCTCTCTCTCTCTCTCTCTCTCTCTCTCTCTCTCTGTCTTGTTAAGCGTTGCAAATTTTGTCTTTGAAAATGTAAGAGTGCCTTGCGAAACGCATCCCTAGCCGTCAGAACATAATAAATTGTGAAAGTGAACCTTGGAGAGTTATTTTTTTCATTTCCCTCAATAGTGAAGAAAAACATAAGAATTATTGAGAAGATTCGTGTTAGAATCATTAACCTTACCCTTTCGGCCATATAAACAACATATGTTTACAGAAAGACTGCTACCATATATATATATATATATATATATATATATATATATATATATATATATATATATATATATATATAATATATATATATTGGTAAATGACCATCGGAAGCATCAACTTCCTATGGTATTAATTCATAATTAAATTTTGAGATAAACAGTTTGATCATATGTCGTCAACGGGTCCGGGGAGCATTGGGTAGGAGTAGATATAGGAGGGAGAAGGAACAAGAGGAAAAGAAGGAGAAAGGAACAGGTGGAAAAGGAAGGAGGAAGAGTGGAAACTTCCGACGCGCCACCAACCATATACAGAGTGAAGACTTCGGACACTATTGAACCTGTTGTCTTCCCGTGACCTCAGCGGGAACAATTTGCCTGGAGCTGATAGCCTCGCCATGTCAGGACCCGCGTTCGATCCCAGTTATTGATGGAATTGCCCACGAGTTGATGGCCGCTGTCCTTGCATTTCCAGACCCCGAGCACGATCTCACTGTAGTAGAATGGATAGATGATTTCACACTCGGTTTTGTAGCCTCTGGAAGCTGGCTATCGGAACGCGGTAGTTGATGGCCGCTGAAATCAGAAAGATCTTAGGTATAATTTACGTTAAAGAAATGGTTTAATGTTGTGCGTCTATCTTGATTTTTAGGGACCCTGTATGACTTCATATAAATTGAGGAGAGGTTTCTTCACCGTCAGGTTAGTAAGACGTGGAGCTCTGAGGTAGGGGCACTCATAGGCCGATCGTTGAGAACGGGTAGATTGATGATCGGGCCGCCAGTCTTCACTATTAGCCAACACACTCATCCACTCAATCTTCCACAATATGTCTTCCATCAAAGTATACTCAAGTTACTTATGAGACATGGAGAGGGAGAGAGCCGAAGCACTCTCTCTCTCTCCTTTCCCACTTACACACGAGTCCACACACACACACACACACACACACACACACACACACACCCACACACACACACACACACACACACACACACACACACACACACACACAACACAAAGAGACCAAAGAGCCAGAGCTCAACCCCCGCAAGCACAACTAGGTGAGTACAACTAGGTGAGTACACACACACACACACACACACACACACACACACACACACACACACACACACACACACACACACACACACACACACACACACACTTATTGGAATTTAATGTTACACTCATGCGAATTGTATATTTGTTATTACAGTACGTTTTTGTTCCCCATAGTAAAGGTCTCTGTATTTTTTATCTTAAGTTGCAAAGTGTATTATTAAACTTGGGAACTTGTGTGGCAAGTTGAAGCACTTTGCTAAGAACGTATGTACAACGCTCGAAACTTGCAACTGTCAATGTGCAATTCTTGCTTCTAATAGCACTTAGCCGAAAGCTTATTGACACTTTTTAAAACTTACTCTACTTAGTTTTTAAGTTTAAGTAAACTTATCTCTTATGTTGAGACATTAGACTCTTAAGCTTTTGTACACATATCTCGCCTGTTGTATCTCTGAGGTTGTGATCATTGCTCCCATGGAGGAGCTTTTGGGCCTGACTGTCCCCGCCTTGTTTATGTAAATTGTAAACAAGCAACACAACCAAGCAACACAACTAAGCAACACAGTGAATAACACAGTTTAACTGTCAGACTGTTGTTAGTGCAATAGTACATGAGGATTCCAGAATTCTGGGATAAATGTTGCATTTTATTTACATTTGTTTGATATAAATTATAATTTCCCATATATGTGATGATGAACTTTTGTATTGACTGGAATTTTGTTATGAAGTAATTTTATTTTCATTTACATTTTTGTAAATGTTTTGAAATGTGTAAAAGAAAGAGTAGATAGTAAATACGAAAGTGAGCGAGAGAGAGAGAACTTTGCAGGCGATGAGTCACAATAACGTGGCTAAAGTATGTTGACCAGACCACACACTAGAAGGTGAAGGGACGACGACGTTTCGGTCCGTCCTGGACCATTCTCAAGTCGATTCACGAGAGTTCTCTCAAGAGAGAACTATATTTTACATATGTTTGATATACTCGTGAGCGAGGTGCCCAGCTCTGTAAAGTTGACTTACGTGTTTCTTTGAGTCAGGTGTGTGACTTGAGATTGTTGGACCTCAGTGAATGTATTCACTGTGGAATTAATGGTAGCTCCATTACTATTACCTGTAGGCTAGGAACTCTTGCTATCTCCTCCTTCCCCTTTCCATCTCTCCCTTTCCCCTTGCCATCTCCCCCTACCCCCCCTTGCAATCTCCCCTCCCCCTTGCCATCTTCCCTCATCACTTTTTGCTTGTCACCTATGTTGCATGTAACATATCACTCTATTTCGCCCTCCCCTCTTCCATCACCCCTTTCCCCTCGTTTCCTAACTGTTTCCCTTCGTTATCCATCCCGCCCTCATCTCCTGCCCTGTACCCCTATAACACTGTTAGTGGTGTGTCTTCTCACACTCCCCTGGCTACCCTCTCGCTCTCTTGTTGCTGCTGCTGCTGCTGCCCCTGCTGCTGCTGTGCTGCTGTCCCTGCTGCTGCCCCTGCTGCTGCTGTCCCTGCTGCTGCCCCTGCTGCTGCTGCTGCTGCTGCTGCCCCTGCTGCTGTCCCTGCTGCTGCCCCTGCTGCTGCTGCTGCTGCTGCTGTCCTGCTGCTGCTGTCCCTGCTGCTGCTGCCCCTGCTGCTGCTACTGCCCCTCCTGCTGTCCCTGCTGCTGTCCCTGCTGCTGCCCCTGCTGTTGCTGCTGTTGCTGCCCCTGCTGCTGCCCCTGCCTCTGCCTGCCTGCTGTTGCCCTGCTGCCCTGCTGCCCCTGCCCCTGCCCCTGCTGCCCCTGCCCCTGCTGTTGCCCCTGCCCCTGCTGCTGCCCCTGCTGCTACTGCGAGCACCAGGAGGGTCGTCCCTCAAGCACCACCAGAACACAAACACAATACAAGATAAGAATGTTGCATTGTGGTGTTCCGTCGCTACAGTGATCGTTGTAAGGACTCCATTAAGATAGGCAAAAAAATTGCATCTGTCACTGGGGATAGCATTTTATGGACATTGCGTGACACAGGCCATCAGTGCTTAACGTAAAGGGAGGTACTTTCATTTACATGCTAATGAGGTTTATATTGAAGCTTCAGATGTAATCACAGAGCGAATTGCTTCACGAGATATGCTCATATATATATATATATATATATATATATATATATATAATATATATATATATATATATATATATATATATATATATATCGTATAGTTGTAAGCCTATAATTCCAATATTGTCTTTTTAAAGTAACAGTGGATTATTTTCCACAATAGGATGAAAAGTTTTTCATTCCAGAATTTCTGAAGCTGTTTCCAACCTTTTATTATTTCCAAGGCTGACCTTAGCATTTTATCAATAGAGCACGATCTGGCAGTCGATTTTTACCTTGGAAAAAAATCTGTGTGGAATTTCAAACTTCGTGTTCCACCGCGTTCATGATTAGTAGACGACTTTGCTGGGCACTGCGAATTAAGGGAAATATTAGTCGTTGGTTTAAGAAGAACCAACCCACTTCCAAACGACGTTGCTAATTCTGGCTTTCAGGTTATCGACGTTGTATTATCATAGGATAAACCTTTACATAATGTATAACCAAATAATGAACTATTATTTAGATAAGACATAAAAAATATCAACTGAATATTTCTGTGCTGTGATGGGTCCCTCTTCATCAGATATTACAAGCTGTTGTTGTTGTAAATTACAACAACAATAGCATGTAATCTACAAGTAGATTCAGCTACTCGGAACAAGTTCCATGTAGCACGGGCTATGGTGAGCCCGTAACTTACCTGGCACAAGAGGGGGTAAGTAGCACGGGCTATGGTGAGCCCGTAACTTACGTGGCACAGGAGCGGGGCAAGTAGCACGGGCTATGGTGAGCCCGTAACTTACCTGACACAAGAGGGGGGTAAGTAGCACGGGCTATGGTGAGCCCGTAACTTACGTGGCACAAGAGGGGGGGTAAGTAGCACGGGCTATGGTGAGCCCGTAGTGGACTTACCTGGCACAAGAGCGGTGCTGAGAGATTACAAGTGAGAGGAACTTATATGTTGTGATGTTAGGTCTGGCGTCCTGGGAAACAAGGAAAAGCGTCACTGTGTAACCATTTAATTACTTTATTCCAATATTTACAGACGTAACGGAGTTGTCCTTTCTTTAAACTGTGAAGGTGAGCGATTTATTGTCTTTATTACCAAGACATCTAAGGTCATTCCTCACCTGGCTGCCATTCATCTTTTAATATAATACTATAAATTCCCTAGCCCTAAGGTTCAGGGTTCGAACCTCTGAACTGGAGGAAGAGAGCAACAGTGTAGGTGAGTAGCACTGTATAGCCCCAACTTCCACGGGGGTGTCAACAAGTGTGAATATTCCCACGCTGTCGTAACTGAGCACCAGCCTTTGATGCTCCCTGTGTTCTCATCGCAAGTGACACTTAGAGAGGCATCTCATATACCACACCAACAAAACTCTACCCCACGATCTCTAGACTTTTGTGATGCAAATTGCCCCTCTCCTCATGTTTTGAAGCTGAGAGGCATATTCCCAGCGGTACTGAGCGCTAGGAGACATATTTCCAGTGGTGTTGGGAGCTTAGAAGAATGTGTTGATTACGTTGTAACGATCCCCGTGTTGTGGGAGGAAGGGGGGACGGAGTGGTTACTGTGTGGAGGAGAATGTGGTGAATGGGTATTGTGTGGGGTAGTGAAATTGTGTCATAGAGGTGACCCCCGTCTTCTCCCCAGCACCTCTGGTCCTAGTGTCCAGTTGACTATAAATTATCAAGAGGTATAAATAGCTATGGTTGTCGGTTGTTGCTGATTAAGATTCGCTACTTGGAACAAAAAGTTCCAAGCAGCACAGGCTATGGTGAGCCCGTATAGAGGTTGTTGGGCTGTGGTCACGTCCCAGGGTGGCGAGGCTCTCTGGAAACTTATTCAGCCGCCGCTTGTACTAATATTGTGACCTTCCATAACGCCAGATCTGTGTAATAAGGTTCAGTAAATTGTCCAGGTTTAACTCGCCCGTCGGGGGTGAAAGGTCGAAGGTCAGGTCATTCTACCCAGACACATATCTTAAGGAAACTTACTTCACAAGATGTCCCTTTCGTGTAAGATATGATGCCGCTCTCGTCCGAGTTCTATTCTGTGTATGTAAATTTATACCCATTCGTGTATGATTGTATAAATAGAAAGCGTAAAATATTCACCTGCACATGTTCATTTACTGGAAGCGTAATGTCTGGAAATGATATGAATTTAGAGAGGCACGTAATACTCTAAGGATATTTAAGGGGGGAACTATTACCTGTGTATAATACTCATGCTGCTACGAACGGCAGCCGTTATTTGTGGAGGTGGGCGTATGGGTAGTGGGCGGGGGGCTCCGGCTGCTGTCATGTGGGCGGGGGGCTCCCTCTGCTGTCATGTGGGCGGGGTGCTCCGGCTGCTGTAATGTGGGCGGATCATCTGTGCCCCAGAAGGGGATAGTTTAGAAAGGCATTCAAGGTACAGTTACTCCTTCCATCGGAGTCCTTGTACTGACCCTGACGACAGGGAGAGAGAGAGACATGCCGCTGGTATGGGAAAGAGATGCCCCTGGATCGGGACATATTTGCCCCTGGTATAAGAGAAACATTCCCCTGATGTTGGATATGCTTGCCCCCTGTGTGGGACAGACACGCCCCCCCCCCCCCAGTGTGGCGGTAAGGTCCTGGAAGTTGGCAAGTCGGGTCTTTGAGACTTGTGTGTGTGTGGTGAGAGAGAGAGAGAGAGAGAGAGAGAGAGAGAGAGAGAGAGAGAGAGGCATTACTCTACCTGTTTACGTGCTGCTGTTGGGTGTTAACGACCACCACTAACATCATTACCACACCAGCTCCGTTGCCGCCGCTGGCTCCCGTTCCTTTGATGGCGGAGCTGCCACTCTTGATGTCCTTACATGGTTCACTGCCCTTGTGGCCGACCCTGAAGACGCCCACATCACTTTTCCTCGAATACTAATGAATATATTTATCTGTTACTAGGAAGGAGAAAATTGTCCGGTTGTGCCTTGGTGTCTTCTTCCACCTGTCTCGTCTCTTTATTTCCTATTTCCCGTCTCACTTTCCATATCCGTCCTCTCCTACTTCTCCCTTTCTCATTCCCGCTCTACCCTCCCTCACACCCTATTCCCTCTCCTCTTTACTCTCCCTCCCAAACTCTCCAAAACACCCCCCTTTCCCTCCCCCCATTCTCACACCTCTCGTCCACCCTCTTCCCATAGGGTGTGCCTCGGTGTTCCATACTGTGTGTTCCATAGTGTTCCATGTTCCACAGGGCTCTTGGATGTCCGCAGGTTTCACCCAGTTGCTAACAGTTTGTTGGGGTATTTGGGTCTATTTTGTGCCATTCTGCTTTACCCAGTCAGTCCTCATTAACACTGACCAAATGCTCCTTAACCCAGCCACCAACCACTGGCTCACAGGAGGTGAACCACTGGCTCACAGGAGAACCACTAGCTCACAGGATCTTACGTGAGAGTTTCATTTTAAATTTCAACCCAGAAAATGTTTCTCAAAAGCCAATTTTCCGCTATGTTGAGATGTGTCAAAACCAGATAACAAGAGACACTTATAAATTGTCGCGAATAATAATTAGAATTTTAATGTTGATATAACATCAGTGTAATGTAGTGCATCAATCCTACAGGTTGATACCTCAACCAGGATCCATCAACCATTTACGCAATATCTTACGAAACCTGTAGATCTTTCCTCAATTATAGCGGAATTTGTTTATTTAATAAACAGTTTATGAGGTCCTGAAGCACTACGAGGTTGGTTTATAACATTAACCTCGGTTGTTTAGGTTCGAAGCTCGTACACTGTTTAATAAATGTAAACTAAGTTGGTAGGATTATGGAAAGATGTACATGTCTCGTAATGGTCGCGTAAATGCTTGATGAATCCTGGAAATCAAGAAATGGCATTCACACACACCATGATGATGATACCGGTGACCCTGCATCTTCATCATGGAGGCGTCTAGAGTCGCCTGTAATGGATCGAAACGTCTTCCGGCATTTGATATAGCTTAAGTCAGAGGGTCTGAAGTCTATGATAACCTCCCCCNTCGACCTAGTTCGGGTGGCCTACAAGTGGAATTCTCCAAAGGATGTGGAAGCCATCTCCATCCAAATTGGGACAAAGAATTCAAACGTCAGAAATGTTCAGTTTGAACCAGTGTTCACAGGTCCGGGTCGTAACTGGTAATGCGTGACTGGTCTTGCTGCTAAGTTTTAATGTTCAGTTCGTTGGGAATAATGTTCCACATTTCCCGAGCGTTGAGATCGTATAAGGTGGTCCATAGAGCGTTGATCAACTTCGCAGGTGTGTGTGTGTGAGAGAGAGAGAGAGAGAGAGAGAGAGAGAGAGAGAGAGAGAGAGAGAGAGAGAGAGAGAGAGAGAGGGAGAGACACGTCATAATAAACACAGTGCAGCCTACTGGGAAATTCGCAAAGCCGTGTCATCATCATCATCATTTGAAAGAACTTTGGTGTTCCCAGCGTAGCCTTATGGGAGATCGTTTTCCTGCCAAGCAAACGTACAATATACTTTTTGTGTCATTCTCGAAGGGGTTCAGATTTACCTATATCTTTCCTTATCGGTACTAGTATATATATATACTGTACTAGCATATATATATATATATATATATATATATATATATATATATATAATATATATATATATATATATATATATATATATATATATATATATATATATATATATATATCACTGGATGACAGAAGAAACAGTGGAGATATGATTACCAAATGCAAAATCCTCAGGGAATAGACAGGACAGACTATTTACAGGGGGTGGACACAGATGGGAACATAGTATTCATTTCAGCCACATAGACATTAGAAATAATATTTCTGAATGGTTAACAAATATCATGTACTAGGAAGTGATGTGGTGGAGGCAGACGCCATACACAGTTTCAAATGTAGGTATGACAGCCTAATAGGTGCTGGATACAGAGTCCAATATTCCACTCGATTGAGAGTTGAGAGGCGGGATCTGGGAACCATGGCTTTTTCACCGTAGATACAACTTGGTGGGTACATGAAGTCTGATAACATGAGGATAACTACTCATAAAGGCACCTGATAACACGAGGAAACTACACATAAAGTCCCTGATAACATGAGGATATTCGTCTGAAATTGCATCACAATTCACACACACACACACACACACACACACACACACACACACAACACACACACACACACACCACACACACACACACAACACACACACACACACCCATTGTATAAAAGTGGGCGTAAGCCAGTAAATATATATACCATGTGCAAGCCTTTAATTGTCTTTATTTAAGATGGTGATGAATGCTTATTACCGTGTTGGTCTTGTGCCCAGAGAGAGAGAACAAAGGTCTAGCATAAAGATGAGAACAAAAAGTATATATATAGCACACAATAGACGGCGCTATACGAGATAATAACTGTTTATGCTGCAACGCTTTTTTTTGGTACCGGCAAAGTTAATGTGTTTAAGCAAATTGCTTAACATAAAAAAGCTTGAAATATGCAAGAATTAGGCACGCTGCAATGCTTACAGTCTTCCAGTAATTAAGCACGATGTAATGACTGTAATAGTTCACTAATTGAGCACATTGCAGTGATGGCAGCTGTACAGTGATGGTGTTGCAATATGTGCAGGTTTCAGCACACGCAAGCTGTGAGACGTTAAATTGTTTATATTAATTATTAGTTAACAGCATTAACGCATATGTATTAAAACTACAGTTTTCAGGGGAAAAGAGGAATGAATGAGTTAATGTCGTAGTGGATAAAACTGGAGTGTCAGTCGTGGAGTGTCGATTCTGAAGTGTCAGTCGTGGAGTGTCGATTCTGAAGTGTCAGTCGTGGAGTGTCGATTCTGAAGTGTCAGTCGTGGAGTGTCGATTCTGAAGTGTCAGTCGTGGAGTGTCGATTCTGAAGTGTCAGTCGTGGAGTGTCGATTCTGAAGTGTCAGTCGTGGAGTGAAGTGTCAGTCGTGAAGTGCATGTCAGCCGTAAGTTGTGTCAATCATAGAGAAAGTGACAGCGTAGGATGAGTGCCAATCGTTGAGCGAATCAGTTCAGGGGTGTCAAGCACACAAGAAATACTGAGATCCAGGATTTCATTTAAAGCTTTTTGATCTTTAAATAAAGGTTATTTAACCTCATTTAAATGTTATTGAGAACCTCTTCCTCCAGCAGTGCCACTGAACCCTCTCAAACCGCAGGAGAACAAAGTAAATATTATTGAGAATAATAAAGCAGAGAACAAACTAGATAACGTTGCCATAAGAATTAAACAAAATTTTATTTAATGTGTAAACTATGAAATGGACAAATGCCTGAATGGACAAATGCCTGAATGGACAAATGCCTGGGACCAGATTCACGAAAGCACTTACGCAAACATTTCCGAACCTGTACATCTTTTCTCAATCTTTGACGGCTTTGTTTCCAATTATTAAACAGTTAATGAGCTCCGAAGCACCAGAAGGCTGTTTATAACAATAACAACAGTTGAGTGGGAAGTTTTTATGCTTGTAAACTGTTTAATAAATGTAACCAAAGCCGTCAAAGACTGAGGAAAGATGTACACGTTCGTAAGTGCTTGCGTAAGTTCTTTCGTGAATCTGGCCTCTGACACCTAACATTTACAAGAATTATGATAGGAGCCTAGGAAGCAAACTTTAAATTTGGACTTCTCATAGCATTCTATGACCCAAAATGAGTAACAATGATATTCTATTTTATTACTGGCGAAAAAATATATATAAGGGAAACACTGGCCACTTAAATGAATTGCTGGTTGATTGACTAATAACGAGGAAGATATTAGCAGCGTTGTTCACTATTGCACATCAATCTTCCTAAGGGACAAACTTGACAGTTTTCTCAGGTTATTCACTTTATACAGAGGAACTGGAGAAAATATGTAAGCTTTTAATACTAGAGATAATAAAGCTGACGTGTGTATAGCGCAAATAGAAAAATTAAAGATGCATAAATCTCCAAGCCCTGATGAAGCATTTGTCTAGCTTTTAAAGAATAGGAGCAGCTCAGTTGTTTTGTAATTATAAATCTAAATTATTCCAGAATCCTGGAGAGTTGCCAACGTACTCCCGCCTCTAAAGAAAAAAAATAGGGCCTTAACTTTTAACTATCGGCCAGTTAGCTTAAAGATTATACGAACGTACTAAGTGCCTTTCCACCTTGAAAACCATATTAAAAAAAATATTGACAATACAATTTACCAGTGGGCGCTCTGTTATGGGAATATAAATTTCGTTCTAATCAAGGGGGAGAGTTAAAGCAGCAGAGATTGGAAATATTAGGCAATTAATTGTCTTGATCTTGGCAAGGTTCTCGGCGTTGTGCCTCACCAGATAGCGATGGAGTGCTTCGCGCCACAGGTGAAACAGTTCATTACGGTCTTAATTGTAGATATGACAGCATAAATATGCTTAAATGACAGAGGGGGGCCAGTCAGGAGCGGAGGGCATAGTCTTGGTTAATTGGGTATGTCCTGTGTTCATTGCCTCTTCACGATAATCATAAAATATTTTATATTCGCTGTAAACAAAATATAAGAAAATTGTGGACGATGATATAAGACGTCTTTTAACTTTAAAAGAAAATTTGATCTTGAAGAAAAATATAAAGACCTACAAACCAACACAGTTTACACAAATCACAAAAGCGTATGGGAGTTTACTTTGGAACAATCGCAGTCTAATGAGAGGGGGGGGGGAGCCGGTCGGCCGAGCGGACAGCACGCTGGACTTGTGATCCTGTGGTTCTGGGTTCGATCCCAGGCGCCGGCGAGAAACAATGGGCATAGTTTCTTTCACCCAATTCCCCTGTTACCTAGCAGTAAAATAGGTACCTGGGTGTTAGTCAGCTGTCACGGGCTGCTTCCTGGGGGTGGAGGCCTGGTTGAGGACCGGGCAGCGGGGACACTAAAAGCCCCGAAATCATCTCTAGATAACCTCTAGATAATGTGCAAATCGTGTGTGTTGGGTGACCCGGGACACGGAAGTTCAATCCCACTGCACTGCTCCAAGCACCCCTCCTGAAGGTAAGAAGACTGACGTAGTTAATCTCCCGAACGAAGATCTTTCTTGTAAGGATAGACTGAGAGGAGTGAGGCTGCAACCTTTTGGGAAGCATCGAACGAGGGAAGATGTGATTGAAGTGGACAAATGGAGGAGAGGATATAGGGTAGAGTTGGTTTGGCGGGTGAGTGAATGGGAGGAACACTTGATATGTGGACACCATGAGGAGGAGTGGGTGTCAGGACGGGTGTGGGTGTCAGGGCTGGGTTCGGAGTCGGTGCGGAATGGGGACCTGCCTCTCCAGTACAAGACTGGGCCTGCCTCTCCAGTACAAGACTCTGGGCCTGCCTCTCCAGTACAAGACTCTGGGCCTGCCTCTCCAGTACAAGACTCTGGGCCTGCCTCTCCAGTACAAGACTCTGGGCCTGCCTCTCCACCGCAGACTCGGAGCCTGCCTCTCCAGTACATGACTCTGGGCCTGCCTCTCCAGTACAAGACTCTGGGCTGCTCTCCACCACAGACTCGGGGCCTGCCTCTCCAGTACAAGACTCTGGGCCTGCCTCTCCACCGCAGACTCGGGGCCTGCCTCTCCAGTACAAGACTCTGGGCTGCCTCTCCACCGCAGACTCGGGGCCTGCCTCTCCAGTACAAGACTCTGGGCCTGCCTCTCCACCAGACTCGGGCTTGCTTGTGTATAGAGATAATAGTGACGGTACCATCACCCACACAGGAATGACCGAGGGGGAATATGAGAGCAGAGAGCGGGTGTGATAGTCTCCTTACTCTGTTCGCCCTCTCTTCTCTCTCTCTTCTTTCCTCTCCCTCTCCACCAAACCCCATCCCTTTACCGTCTTTCATTTGACTTACAATGCCCTCGTCAGGAGGAAATTACAGAGGCGATCAGAGGCGTGGAGACGAGCATGATATTTATTCATAAAGCGTGTTTGTGTTTGTTTAAACGTTGTGGTGGCGCTAGAGGTTGTTGTGGGGGTTATACAAGCCATTTGTGGCTGGTACAGAGGTTGTGGGAGCTATACAACCCATGTTGTGGAGGTTGTCGAGAAGTGATTTACCCTAAATATAGTAAATTTCGTTCTAGGATTCATACAGTGGCAAGTCAGTACAGTTATCTTTCGATGAAAGACAGTGCACTCAGTGAATAAAACAAAGACACGAACTCACACTGGAAACTGAGAACCCAAGTGAGCCACAGAGATATTAGAAAGAACTTTTTTAGTGTCAGAGTGGTTGACAAATGGAATGCATTAGGAAGTAATGTGGTGGCGGCTGTCTCTATACACAGTTTCAAGTGTAGATATGATAGAGCCCAATAGGCTCAGGAACCTGTACACCTGTTGATTGACGGTTGAGAGGCGGAACCAAAGAGCCAGAGCTCAACCCCCGCAAGCACAACTAGTGAGTACAACTAGGTGAGTACACACACACACACACACACGTGAACCGTATACAAGTGAAGAATAACGAGAAATGTGTATCTAACACACGCGTCACGTCTGGAGGCTGGGTCCAGATGCCCTGAGAACTCCAGATGAAGATGTCTTCAGAACCCACCAGCGAACTATATCGAGTGGCACCCAGGCGGGAGGGACGCGAGGCCCGGTGGAGGTCGCAGGCACGCGGCTGTCGCTGGAAAGGAGAAAAATTACACACAGCGGGAAGCGACAGGGAAAGAGGCCTTGTCGACGGAGGCCTGGTCGACGAACGGGCCACGGGGACGCTAAGCCTCGGAAACACCTCAAGGTAAGAGGACACCGCTCCATGACTAGAACGGCGGTTGCGTCCAGGACGATGACTGGAACGGCTGTTGCGTCCAGGGCGATGACTGGAACGGCTGTGGCGTCCAGGGCGATGACTGGAACAGCTGTTGCGTCCAGGGCGATGACTGGAACGGCTGTTGCGTCCAGGGCGATGACTGGAACGGCTGTGGCGTCCAGGACGATGACTGGAACGGCTGTGGCGTCCAGGTCGATGACTGGAACGGCTGTGGCGTTCAGGCGATGACTGGAACCGGCTGATGCGTCCAGGGCGATGACTGGAACGGCTACAGAGTCTAAAAGATGACTGAACTCTCCCAACGTGTTGCAGATGCCACTCTGCTGTTTGGTTTGTGTGTATGTTAGTGTTTGTATCCCTCACAAATATATGGTGTGTGACGTTGTGACTGCTGGAGGCGGGAGAATAATGTTCTTGTGACGGATTGTGTGTTATTTTTTGTTTAATATTGAAGCCGGTCATAATTACACTGCGGTTACTGCTGCATCTCGTCTAAGTGGTGTTGTGACTGTTGTAATATCCGGTCATCACCATTATCATTATCCTCACCATCACGCTATCATCACTACCGCTATCACCACCACAAAAAAAGGTTCAGATGTTTGCAACAAGATTGGCGCCAGAGCTAAGATGGTTAAGCTGCAAGGATAGATCAATGACAACCACACA
The DNA here is from genome assembly GCA_020271785.1 of Procambarus virginalis. Taxonomy (NCBI): domain Eukaryota; kingdom Metazoa; phylum Arthropoda; class Malacostraca; order Decapoda; family Cambaridae; genus Procambarus; species Procambarus virginalis. The sequence continues at coordinate 1,450,407 of WNGS01162157.1, forward strand.
ACCCTACAGGATAGAAGGAATAGAACGGGGATATATAATCACATCTTAGAATATACTGAGGAGAATAGATAAGGTGGGACAAGGATAACCTCTTCAATTTGAAAGAAACTAGAACAAGAGGACACGGATGGAAGCTGGAAAGTCAATGAGTTGAAGGAATGTAAGGAAATACTCGTACCCTGTAAGGGGGGTCAGCAAGTGGAATGCTCTGAGAGGAGGCTGCCATCTCCATCAACAACTTTAAGGCCAGATTCGACAAAGGATTTTAACGTTTGAACAGTTAAATTGTAACGCAACAGATACAATAAGGTTAGCAGGCGTGAAGAGCTGGATCTCATTCCCCCATAGACTCTGATAGGTAAACACCGCCACCACCATCACCACTGCCACCACTATCACCATCACTGCCACCACTATCACCATCACTGCCACCACTATCACCATCACTGCCACCACCACCACACACAACCACTACTGCCACCACCATCACCACCACTACTGCCACACCATCACCACCATACTGCCACCACCATCACCACCACTACTGCACCACACTGGCACCACCATCACCACCACTACTGCCACCACCATCACCACCACTGACACCACCACAACACATACTACCACCATCATCACTGCACTGATTCCATATGTGACCCCTTTGTCACCCATCCTTGACGAAATCACATCATTCTGGCTCCCTGTAAATACGTTACTGACATGCTGACACCTTGACACACTCTTTGGCACTTCCTAACACAATCATCGTCCCCTTGACTCTCCAATGACACCTTCTGAAATCAATAACCACTTTGCATTATTTCAGGCACCATGAGTGCCTTTGACACTTGTCTCTGCTGGGCCCTGGCATCTCGTTAATAGCTTGTGTACGCTGTATCTGGCATTCCCACTTGAAGACTCTTCAACCCTAAACGGAAACCTTGAGGCCAATAACAACTGACAACTGATTTCCGTGACACTTCGTTGTCAATACTGTTACATCCTTAATACCGTTAGCATACACTTTGGTCCTCCGTGGATGGACAGGCGTCATCACATGCTCCTGATAATCTATATACACACTCCAGCACACATACACTCAAACATCACTCACACCCGCACACGTACACTTCCAGGCATTCCATACATTTTCCAACACCCTCCAAATACCCGCAACGAACTTTGACACTCTTTTTGAGACAGAGATGGCTGTCTCAAGCGCTTTCTCACACATTCTTGTCAAGTCTTAACATTTTAGTACACATTAGTGATCCAACCAGACCATTGCTGACGACGACCCTGCCCGGATCTACTTCGAGTAAGGACTCCTGACTTCGAGTGAGGACTCCTGACTTCGAGTGAGGACTCCTGACTTCGAGTGACTTCAACCTTTCCCTGACTTCAACGTTGATTCTCCTCAAAGCCACCAAACGCCTTTAAGACCCCATGACACACCCACCAATGACCCTTGACACTGGCTGAGTCCTAAATCCTGAGGAGACGTATCCTAACGACCGAGTAATGGTTCCCCTGCTTCACACTAGAATTGCCTTGTTAGCTCTGGTTTGTCTCTTGGATATCTGAGGGAATGGTGCGTTGTGTGACGGTGATCAGCTGTTGTGTGTGGGAACTGTAGTTGGGTAGTGGGTGTGTGTGTGTGGTGTGTGTGTGTGTGTTGTGTGTGCGTGCGTGTGTGTGTGTGTGTTGTGTGTGTGTGTGTGTGTGTGTGTGGGCGCGTGTGTGTGTGTGTGTGTGTGTGTGTGTGTGTGATGATGATCTCACAAGCCGCTGTTGACACCCTTCTGAATTATAAATGCCGTTAGCATATTCCTTCTTGTTCTCTTCTCAAGTTTTATGAGTGAGTTTCCTCAGGATTTTCTCATAAGACAGTCGTCTGAGCTCAGTTATGAATCTTGTTTTGTATATCTTGACATTTCCGGTCAAGTTCTTCATGAGAGAATTGCACCTTGTGAGAGCTTTGCTATCATTGAGTCGGTGTTGCTGGACCTTGGATGAGGTCTATACAGGCTCCTCGGTGTGTGTTCTTGTATTCTTGTATACATCTTCTATTGTTTACCGGGGGTTGTATAATACAACCATCACCAGTTTCTCTTTTACCTCTAGGGATGTGTCCCCCAACGTACAAATTACAAGTACTATGACAATTAGTGGCTCTCAAGTGTTG
>WNGS01162157.1:1514896-1526516 GCA_020271785.1 Procambarus virginalis
GGACTACATCACGCAAAAGTGCAAGGAAGCAGCAAACAAGTTTGTCCCAGTCCAAAAGAAAACAGTGAAATGAAGATGAAAACCCATGGTTTAATCAGGATGTAGGCTAACTAAGCACAAAGTAAAGGGCATGGAGAACTATAGGAATAACAGGACACTGGAGAGCAGAGAAAGATACCAGATTGCCAGGAATGAATATGTCAGGATGAGAAGAGAGGCGGAAAGACAATACGAAAACGACATCGCAGGCAAGGCAAAGACTCAGCCTAAATTGCTGCATAGCCACATCAGGAGAAAAACAACAGTAAAGGAACAGGTTATGAAATTAAGGATAGGGGCAGAAGGATTCACTACAAGCGACAAGGAAGTATGTGAGGAACTGAATAAGAAATTCCAAGAGGTCTTCACCCTAGAACAAGGAGAAATCCCAGAGTTAGGAGAGGGGATAGCTAACCAGGAACCACTGGAAGAGTTTGAGATTACAAGCGGGGAAGTAAGAAAGTGTTTACTAGAGTTGGATGTGACAAAGGCTATAGGCCCAGATGGAATCTCTCCTTGGATACTTAAGGAAGGAGCAGAAGAACTGTGCCTACCACTCTCCATAGTGTATAACAAATCTCTGGCAACAGGGGAACTGCCAGAAATTTGGAAAGCAGCTAATGTAGTCCCGATATACAAGAAAGGGGATAGACAGGAGGCACTGAATTACAGGCCAGTGTCCCTAACCTGCATACCATGCAAGCTGATGGAGAAGATTGTGCGAAGAAAGCTAGTGGAACACCTGGAGCGAAGGAACTTTGTAACACAGCATCAACATGGGTTCAGGGATGGCAGGTCCTGCCTCACAGGGTTACTTGAATTCTACGACCATGCAACAAAAATAAGGCAAGAAAGAGAAGGGTGGGCAGACTGCATATTTTTGGATTGTCAGAAAGCCTTTGATACAGTGCCACACAAGAGGCTAGTGAAAAAGCTGGAGATGCAGGCTGGAGTGAAAGGGAAGGTACTCCGTTGGATACAGGAGTACCTAAGCAACAGGAGACAAAGAGTCAGTGTGAGGGGTGAGGTCTCAGATTGGCGAGACGTTACGAGTGGAGTCCCGCAGGGGTCAGTCCTTGGACCTATACTGTTTCTGATATATGTAAATGATCTCCCAGAGGGTATAGAATCGTTTCTCTCAATGTTTGCCGATGATGCAAAAATTATGAGGAGGATTGAAACTGAGGACGATAGTAGGAGGCTACAAGACGACCTAGACAGACTGAGTGAATGGTCCAACAAATGGCTGTTGAAGTTCAACCCGAGTAAATGCAAAGTAATGAAACTAGGCAGTGGAAACAGGAGGCCAGACACAGGATACAGAATAGGAGATGAAGTACTTAATGAAACGGACAGAGAGAAAGATCTAGGAGTTGATATCACACCAAACCTGTCTCCTGAAGCCCACATAAAAAGGATAACATCTGCGGCATATGCGAGGCTGGCTAACATCAGAACAGCGTTCAGGAACCTGTGTAAGGAATCATTCAGAATCTTGTACACCACATATGTAAGACCAATCCTGGAGTATGCAGCCCCAGCATGGAGCCCGTACCTTGTCAAGCACAAGACGAAGCTGGAAAAAGTCCAAAGGTATGCCACTAGACTAGTCCCAGAACTAAGAGGCATGAGTTACGAGGAAAGGCTGCGGGAAATGCACCTTACGACACTGGAAGACAGAAGAGTAAGGGGAGATATGATCACAACCTACAAAATCCTCAGAGGAATCGACCGGGTAGACAAGGACAAACTATTCAACACTGGGGGGACGCGAACAAGGGGACACAGGTGGAAACTGAGTACCCACATGAGCCACAGAGACGTTAGAAGGAACTTTTTCAGTGTCAGAGTAGTTAACGGATGGAATGCATTAGGCAGTGATGTGGTGGAGGCTGACTCCATACACAGTTTCAAGTGTAGATATGATAGAGCCCAGTAGGCTCAGGAATCTGTACACCGGTTGATTGACAGTTGAGAGGCGGGACCAAAGAGCCAAAGCTCAACCCCCGCAAGCACAAATAGGTGAGTACAAATAGGTGAGTACACACACACACACACACACACACACACACACATACAGGAAGCAGCCCGTAACAGCTGTCTAATTCCCAGCTATTTACTGCTAGGTAACAGAGGTATCAGTGTGAAAGAAACTGTGCCCATTTTGTTTCTGTCATCACCGGAATCGAACCTGGACCCTAGGATTACGAGAACAGAGCGCTGTCCAATGGCACAGTGCCAATCCAAGGATTAAACAGCTGTACAACGTGAGGCTTCGAAAGTCTTCATTCAAGCCATATTCTTGTATGAACATAAATCGAAAAGAGGAATCAAGAGATAGTGTTTATTTAATCTTTTGGCCTTTATAGAGATATCTTTTTTGTGTAGGTTTCTGTTTTGAAGTTTTTAACTTCAGGACTAACTTGTTATGCTGGTGGTTATTAAGCTATTTTGGTGGCTTTGTTAACCCCTCCAGTGGTTGATTGGTCTTCAGCCCAACACCATGCCATAGTTGTTAGTAGATTTTCCTCCAGAGGCGTTAATAGACGAACACCGACAATTGTATGTGTTAAAACAATTAATAACAGAGTATGTTAGGGTTCAGAGTGTTGACCAGTGCGCTCTCGAGTCGTTAACACCAGTTATGTTCTTGTTCGGAGTATCAGATGAGCTGGTGTGCTGGAGTTTGGTCTCCTCATTTTGTTCTTTTGTTCTGATGCTGACACTATGGTCAGCTCTCTGGCTCACCTCGTCTCAGCTCTCACATTTTGTATTTCTGGTACTTTTGAAGTTTTCGTGTTGTGCTTGAGGTGTTTTGAAGCATCGTGGTGGTGGCGTAGGCCTGGCCTCGTGTGGATGGTGCGTTGGGTCCTTATTGGTCACTTTGTCAGTGTCAGGAAGGCTGTTCGCATGGTTGGCATCTGTGTGTGTGTGTGTGTGTGTGTGTGTGTATGTGTGTATGTGTGTGTGTGTGTGTGTGTGTGTGTGTGTGTGTGTGTGTGTGTGTGTGTGTGTGTTTTGCGGGTTCTCGTGTATCTCTTTAAATGTTTGAAGGCGCCTTTGCATGCTTGTTACAAGATATGTTTGTAAGCACTTGTTCATGTCCTCAGGCGTGTGCTTGTCTGAACAACGTTGTTACTGCATTTTAAAATGGCAGAAGTTGACGCTCGTAAATCCCCCAATTACAAGCTAACAAGCAAATGAGGTACAATTCCATTTTGTTGAAGCCCAGCGCTATACAATTATTTATAAGTTCATGTAGTCATCATTAATTAGCCTTAATAATTTAACTACTGGTTTTAAGTTCCCCTCTCCTTCTAGTTGTAACTGTGAAGGATCGTCTATAACAATGAAATGAATATGGGGTAGTGTTTGTGCTAAATACGTCGAATGTACTATCATATATATATATATATATATATATATATATATATATATATATATATATATATATATATATGCATATATATATATATATGTATATATATATATGCATATATATATATATATATATATATATATATATATATATATATATATATATATATATATATATATATATATGGTAGCAGTCTTTCTTGTAGACATATGTTGTTGAATATGAGCGAAAGGATAAGATTAATGATTCTAACACGAATCTTCTCAATATTTCTTATGTTTTTCTTTACTCTCGCTGGAAGTTGAAAAATTAACTCTCCAAAGTTCATTTTCACACTTTATTATGGTCTGACGCCTGGGGATGCGTTTTGCAAGGCACTACTTACATTTTCAAAGACAAATTTACCATGTATTTACATAGGTTTATATTCTCTTTGGGTGAGGTGGTACAAGACGTGATTGAGATGAACAAGTGGATGAAACATAATGGATATAATACTATTATATGCATGATGACTATAAGCAGCGTATGTTCATGCTGCTACTGGCTCTGTGTTGGTTCGGGGTCTTGAGGTGGGTAGAATGTAATTATGTGTTAACTGGATGTTGATTGCTGGTCTTGACTTTTTGATGTGTAGCGCCTCGCTGATGTAGAGTCTTCTGTTGTCGTTATACCTGTCGATTATTTCAGTGTTGCTTGTTAAGATGTCTCTGGTGATGGTCTGGTTGTGTGAGGAGATTATATGCTCCTTGATGGAGCCCTGTTGTTTGTGCATTGTTAATCGCCTAGAGAGAGAGACGTTGTTGTCTTGCCCATATACTGAGATCTTTGGGGCTGACAGTCCCCAAGTAGGCATGTGAAGGCATAGACGACGTTGGTCTGTTTTAAGGCGTTCTGTTTGGTGTCTGGAGAGTTCTTCAAAAGTAGGTTGNTTGGTCTGACGTATTACCAGTGTGGGTTGAGATTGGTCTGACGTATTACCAGTGTGGTGTTGAGGATTGGTCTGACGTATACCAGAGGAACAGTAAGAGCGAGATATCTGGACCCTGGAGCGAGAGATCTGGACCCTGGAGCGAGAGATCTGGACCCTGGAGCGAGAGATCTGGACCCTGGAGCCAGAGATCTGGACCCTGGAGCGAGAGATCTGGACCCTGGAGCCAGAGATCTGGACCCTGTAGCGAGAGATCTGGAGCCTGGGAGCGAGAGATCTGGACCCTGGAGCGAGAGATCTGGACCCTGGAGCGAGAGATCTGGACCCTGGAGCGAGAGATCTGGACCCTGGAGCGAGAGATCTGGACCCTGGAGCGAGAGATCTGGACCCTGGAGCCAGAGATCTGGACCCTGTAGCGAGAGATCTGGAGCCTGGAGCGAGAGATCTGGACCCTGGAGCGAGAGATCTGGACCCTGGAGCGAGAGATCTGGACCCTGGAGCGAGAGATCTGGACCCTGGAGCGAGAGATCTGGACCCTGGAGCCAGAGATCTGGACCCTGGAGCGAGAGATCTGGACCCTGGAGCGAGAGATCTGGACCCTGGAGCGAGAGATCTGGTCCCGGAGCGAGAGATCTGGACCCTGGAGCGAGAGATCTGGACCCTGGAGCGAGAGATCTGGACCCTGGAGCGAGAGATCTGGACCCCTGGAGCGAGAGATCTGGACCCTGGAGCGAGAGATCTGGACCCTGGAGCCAGAGATCTGGACCCTGGAGCGAGAGATCTGGACCCCTGGAGCGAGAGATCTGGACCCTGGAGCGAGAGATCTGGACCCTGGAGCAAGAGATCTGGACCCCCTGGAGCGAGAGATCTGGACCCTGGAGCGAGAGATCTGGAAACAATTAAGTAAAAGAAGCGGTACTCAAAAACTCACAGAAGAAATCTTGTGAATGTGAAATAGTTTGGGTGGTTCTTAGTCGGTAAGTCTTCAAGAATGTAATTAGCGTTGCCTCTCTTGGCACTTAGTAAATATCCTGAGAATTGTTTAGAAATACTTATTGTTTCTCTCTATAACTTAATTTAGATTATTGTATTGTTCGCCTTGTTCATTTTTCACTTTTTTTTTCTTCTGCTTTACTTCTCTGGTTTTCTTCCTCCTTCTGTCTGTCGTTAGTATGTTCTGCTTGCAGGTCGGTCACTGTGTCTGCGCGCTCTCTCTACTGGAGAGAGAGAGAGAGATATATACTCTCTCTCTCTCTCTCTCTCTCTCTCTCTCTCTCTCTCTCTCTCTCTCTCTCTCTCTCTCTCTCTCTCTCTCTCTCTCTCTCTCTCTCACCATCCTCCACATCCCGAGTGTGCATGTTAGTGGGCAATCCATCCTGAGTGAATAAACAGCACCTCTCCCCCTGGTCGAGAGCCCACACACCCGTCCCACAATAACTTCACGTCACCAACCTCCGCTGGCCATTTTCCCAACTTTCCTCCAGAACCGATAGTACCTATTGTTACTGTGAATGGAATGTTGAACTCTAAATAATATCCTCGTCTTGTACTGCTGGAATGTTGAAGGTCATAACATGTGGATTAACGGTAAACTTAAGCGAACCTGCGCTAGGCCGAAAGAAGATATCAGTCAGATCACATTGAAGGAAAACATGTAACAGATCTGGGAATATTATCTGGGATCAAGCTTAACGTGTGATAACTTGGCCGAGCTTGGCAAGTAGGAGAACTCTAAGAACCCGCTCCAGGTATACTCAGATATTCATCTAAATAACGCTATATACGGACTGGGGCTACGACCACAGGAGGCTGGAGCCACGGCCACAGGAGGCTGGAGCCACGACCACAAGAGGCTGGAGCCACGGCCACAGGAGGCTGGAGCCACGGCCACAGGAGGCTGGAGCTACGACCACAGGAGGCTGGAGCCACGGCTACAGGAGGCTGGAGCCACGACCACAAGAGGCTGGAGCCACGGCCACAGGAGGCTGGAGCCACGACCACAAGAGGCTGGAGCCACGGCCACAGGAGGCTGGAGCTACGACCACAGGAGGCTGGAGCCACGGCTACAGGAGGCTGGAGCCACGACCACAAGAGGCTGGAGCCACAACCTCAGGAGGCTGGAGCCACGGCCACAGGAGGCTGGAGCTACGACCACAGGAGGCTGGAGCCACGACCACAAGAGGCTGGAGCCACAACCTCAGGAGGCTGGAGCCACGGCCATAGGAGGCTGGAGCCACGGCCACATAAGGCTGCACACAAGAGCCTGGTATAAAAGCTGACAAATTAAAGAAGTCCGCAACATAAGACCTGAGACAGTTATCCTGGAAGACATTTGGGAAGTCGTAAGATTGTTTTTTTGTCGATTATAACTTCAACAAGTGCGCATGCGCGTGTTGAGGTATTCACCTAAGTTTACTCACCTAAATGTGCTTGCAGAGTCCAGTGTTAGCTCACGGGACGCGCCTTAGGTGGTGGTCGCTTGGCTTACAATTGTGTAGGGTAGGTCTTGTGAGGTCGAGGGAGCCGGTGGCTGAGCGGACAGAACACTGGACGCGTGATCCTGTGGTCCCGGGTTTCATCCCGGGCGCTGGCGAGAAACAATGGGCAGAGTTTCTTTCACCCTGATGCTCCTGTTACCTAGAAGTAAATATTTGCCTGGAAATTAGTCAGCTGTCACGGGCTGCTTCCTGAAGGTGGAGGCCTTATCGAGGACCGGGCCGCGGGGACACTAAGCCCCGAAATCAACTCAAGATAACCTCACAGCCCAGGAGAGGATGGGGGGGACCTTTCTGAGAGCGTGTGCGCAAACTGACAATAATCTTTTAAGAACTTATCCCGAGGGGTCGTGGAATTTTGAGCCGTAGATTATAATTTATTATTATATTTGTATTTTATAACTTTTTGTTAATGGGGATTGAGAATAGAATGCTTGAAAGTATTCTTAAAGAAGTCTCTTTAGGTGTGGGGTAGTTAACAGAGGGTATACAGTAAACAAGTTGAAAACCAGTATGTAATTGAAGCCAGCCAGTCAGCCAGCCAGCCAGCCAGCCAGCCAGCCAGCCAGCCAGCCAGTCAACCAGCCAGCCAGCCAGCCAGCCAGCCAGCCAGTCAACCAGCCAGCCAGCCAGCCAGCCAGCCAGCCAGCCAGCCAGTCAGCCAGCCAGCCAGCCAGCCAGCCAGCCAGCCAGTCAGCCAGCCAGCCAGCCAGTCAGCCAGCCAGCCAGCCAACCAGCCAGCCAGCCAACCAGCCAGCCAGGCAACCAGCCAGCCAACCAGCCAGCCAGCCAACCAGCCAGCCAGCCAACCCAGCCAGCCAACCAGCCAGCCAGCCAACCAGCCAGCCAGCCAGCCAGCCAGCCAGCCAGCCAACCAGCCAGCCAGCCAACCAGCCAGCCAGCCAGCCAACCAGCCAGCCAGCCAGCCAACCAGCCAGCATCGTAATGAACCAGCACTTAATCAAAGGTAGAGAGCGAGGGATCTGATAAACCAACAGGTAATTACAGCCAGCAACTTCACGAACCCATTTTTCCACACCTTTAGAAACATGTCGTTAACAGATATTTCAATCAGCGCTTTTGCCACATTTCCTGATCTTATGGTGATTAGATATTAAACTAATCACACGTGAATTATTTTTGCGTATCGGTCAATTAGGTAATTTTTAGAATCAGTTTTTCCCGTAATAATAAGTGAATATGTACTAGTATATTTTTGTTATGTATGTTAATTAAACTCATGTCACTATTAAATTACTGGTTCAAAATTGACGTGTATTCATATTACGTAACTGTAGTGTACTTCTTTATCTCTGATAGCTTTATAATTGGGATATATTAACTCAGCATATTCATTTACTTACTGTATATATATATATATATATATATATATATATATATATATATATATATATATATATATATATATATATATATATATTGTCTGTTTCCTGTAGCACGTAATAAAGGGATTATTGACAGAGTATTCTGAGTGTTGCAGTGCAATTGCTAACGTGTAGATACTGACTTATTGTGTATTTACTGACCTATTATGTATTTATTGATCTATTGTCTATTTACTGGCCTATTGTGTATAATTGATTTAATAATTTTATTAATAAGTTTCAATCGTGTTTGAAACTGTAGACTGTATTAAATAATAGCTTATATACCTAGATTTCAATAAAGCTTTTCCACACGATAGCTTCAAAGACAAGGTAGACTAGGATGGTTCTGCAGGCTGTCCTCAGACTGATTCAAGGCATAGCTTTTACACGGGAACAGGGGGCCAGATTCACGAAGCAGTTACGCAAGCACTTACGAACCTGTATATCTTTTCTCAATCCTTGGCGGCTTTGTTTACTACTATTAAACAGTTAATGAACTCCAAAGCACCAGGAGGCTGTTTATAAGAATAACAACAATTAATTGGGAAGTTTTCATGCTTGTAAACTGTTTAATAAATGTAACCAAAGCCGTCAAAAATTGAGGAAAGATGTACACGTTCGTAAGTGCTTGCGTAACTGCTTCGTGAATCTGGACCATGGTCAGCAAAGATGACTTAGTCATAGTGGAGAAGAGTTGTAAGTGGTGGTGTCCTACTCCTCTGCCCGTATACCTTAATCATCTAGATAATGATCGGCGGCAGTAATCAATTTGCCGATAAAAGTAAACTATGGCTGTTAAGACAAGACAAAGTTAGGAAGTACTTGTCTGTCTTGTCTAAAGATGTGTAAACAGATCTTCAGACTCACTGACAACTTGCAGCTGGAAGCATGTGTCAGCACATCTAGGACTCTTAGCCTCGGAGAAGGAATTACAGCAACATTCCATCACCTGAATTTTTGCACTAAGAGTTCATTTTGTACTTTATGTATGGGACCATATCTACTGGTTGGTCAGTGAGCTATTGTTGTGGCCTTAATAAGTTTCCACAGGGTGATAGATCTTAAGCCAAATACCAAACCAATACGAATCAGCCTTATGAAGATATGCGACTAAATTCTCTTTAAATTCCTTTCAAAAGCGTTTAACAGGGATCGATATAATTGAGTTGTATATTTGAATGCGTGTTTCACGAGGCAATATTACTAGTAGTATATAATAAACCAAGCTATGACATTTAACACTGAATTGATTTAGATTTAACAATTTAATAGGTAGTCACTGACGCGAAAATAGCGGTACAGATTTGTGTACACAGTTGCCAACACCGCTGAAACAGACTCATTGAAAAGTTTCAGTGAGTCTGAAACCACTTATCCAACCCAAGCCTGAAAAGTTTCAGGCTTGGGTTGGATAAGTGCATTAAACGAGTAGGAGAAATTGGATAAGAACAGTAGCTGGCTCGCATGGCATGGTAGTTCGACATATTCTCTTATTTTGAAGTCTTCGTGCAGGGTCGGCGTTCGATTCCCGATACTCCTAGTGGGTGGGTGGGGGGCACCATTCCTTAACTGTCTTCATATCTCAGTTTCTTGTTCTCATATCCCTTCCAAGGGCTATATAGTCATACTGGCTTAGTGCTTCCTCTTGATAATTACCTTACTATGTCCCCCCCCTCTCGTCCTCGTGCTCCTATCCACTTATCCTCCCTCCTCCCATTCCTAGCTACTTCCAATCCTTATCTCCTCTCTCCCTCGCTACTCTCATTTCCTCCCTCCTCTCTTTTGCCCTCCCTCGTTCTATTTTTAAATATTATATGAGCCGCCAAGATGTTAAATCCAACATCGCCCAAGATAAAACTGGGAAGAACATGTTAGACACAAGAAGAATTGCTTCTTGTATTGGAAACAGATAACCGGATAACCAGGCGAACCCACAGAGAGAGTCAGAGAGAGAGAGAGAGAGAGAGAGAGAGAGAGAGAGAGAGAGAGAGAGAGAGAGAGAGAGAGAGCTCCGTGGTCAATTGGTGACCGTCTTAGATTCTCAGTCGTAGGTTCCTGGTTCGAATTCCAGCAGTATTTCCTTTCGCCTAATGGACTGTTCACCTAGCAGTAAATAGGTACCATGGCGTTAGACAGTTTCTGGGGGGCTGCATCTTGAGAATTGTCAGTAGTTGGCGTGGCAATTAATTAAACTAATTAAACTATAGGGCAGAATGAGAAAACTGAAATAAACAAACTGCACATATGCAAAAATGATGTGACAGATGTGAGTCAGAACACATGTAGGAAGGGCAGGAGGGAAGCTGGGAGAGATGGGAAGGGCAGGAGGGAAGCTGGGAGAGATGGGAAGGGCAGGAGGGAAGCCGGGAGAGGCATCTTGATGATAGGGAAGACGAGAAGTTGATGAGATTAGAGACGAGGGTGGCCGGGTGGAAGTGATGTCATTGGCCTTCGAGGGCTGGAAGCCAAGGACGCCTCGAGAGATGAAATTGAAAAAGAGAAATAGACTAACAGAAATCTATCTGATAAATAATATGTAGAGTAGAGGCTCACACCTGATCACTCTCTCATCTAACTACACATAAATATGTGAGTACACTCACACATCTGACCACGCTCACACACATCTGACTACACTCGCACATCTGCCTTCAGATATAGAAGCTCTCGAAGATACTGTCAATGTAAACCTTTCCCTCACTTTGTATTGTCTCCTTAATTATTTGGCAACTCTCCTATCTCTTCTTGTTTACCTCTTCCTCCCTATTATCTCTACATTCGCCCTCCCGTCTACTATATCCTTTCCCTTTCCTCCTTTTCCAAATCATAACACCTTTGCTTTTTAATCTAAGTTTGTTATTTTTATCTTTTTACACTTCACACTCCTCCTTTCCTCCTCTTATTCCCGTTTCTTCCTCATCCTCCTTATTCCGCCGTCGCCGGATCAGCCAATCATCTTATTCCTGTAGAAGTTGAGACAGTTTTGCCCAGTCTTAAGATTACATTCTCAATTGGCAAAGTGGTTACCGGACATGAGATGTTCTGCCCCAGTGCTGCGTTGAGTTTCATTTCCTAGTGGCAGGAGGAAACTTAGGTTTTCTTCAACTTGAGGTCAGTTCCACCTTCCACGATCTTGTGGGATCCTGCTCGTAGTGTCGGCTGATCCTCTGTGATCGCCTTGGTCCAGTGCGGGCGAACACAGCCTCTTTGACTGGGAAATTGCATTTTCTGAGTTATCTTCGTAGATCCTCTTTGCTTGGGTTTGTGTTGTGGTACGTTCTTTTGGGTTTGTGTTGCGGTTGCATTTTTGTGTGTCAGTTTGCACCACTTGCTTAAGCTAAATTCTCCGAAAGTCATTACAAATATATTGCACTGGAGGGATAAGGAT
>WNGS01162157.1:1534007-1544083 GCA_020271785.1 Procambarus virginalis
AATCTGTTTTCCAGTTCCAGAGCTGATCTCCCTCCTTAGCACTTCCAGAATTGACTGGTCTCTCTTCCTGTCTTCTTTGGAATTGCCTTGTTCCCCACATTAATTTTTTTATCCTCTCTCTTTCCCAACTCTCCTTCCATAATCTTCCTCTCTACTCCCATACCTTGGGAGTACCTCCCATGATATGAGAGGTACTCTACTACCCTACTCCTTCGCCACTCCCCCCCCCACACCCTATCCATATTCCTCTCTCCCCACACCATCTCCATCCTCTCCACTCCCCTAAACTCACTCCACCCTCTCTGCTTCCCCATACCAACTGTCTCATCCTCTCTCTCCCTATTTCAGCGTTCTCATTCTTACGATCTAGATACCAGAACGTACTGTGTCGGGGAGACACAGTAAGACACTTGTTCACTGAACTCTGGATAGTCTACGAGCGTACTGGAGACATGTTTCCTTACACCCATCGGCACTTGTGATTCAGACGAGTCTGACTGGAGCATAACCAACACCCTCCATTAACCAACACCTCATATAGGAGAAGAAAACTCTAACCCAGTATATTTTAAACAGACGAAAATGTTCGTAAGCTGTTAGCATTGTAGAAGCACTTTCAGTCACTCTCAGTGCTCAGTAGCTGACTATGTACTGTAGCTGATCTCTGTCATTGTAGGAGAGGTGAAAATGTATATACGGTGATTAGTATTGTGACAATATATGATCAGGTTTATATAAAGCTTTAGGGCCACTTCAGCCGCTTGGGAGATGTAACCACACCTCGGAGGATGGAAACCCTAAGGTGAAATGTGTGTGAATGTAGACAAGTGATGAGTAAATATTTATAAATAGAGAGGGAGTGAGAGAGAGGGAGAGTAGACAGAAGAAAAGGGGTGGAGGGAGGGAAAGAGGAAGGTGAAGTGAAAGGATAGAAAGCAGAGAAAGAGACGGAAAAGAACACTCAAGCTATTTGACAAATTCAAACCAATACGAGTGCATGACATTTGTGTTCTTTACATTCATAAAACGAAGGTATAACTTAAGAAAATAATAATAATAAAATAAAAAGCGTCTGAATCACCAAATTTAATGCTGACTAAGGTCAGGCCCCAACACCAGGTGCAGTCACTAAAATGCTGTAAACTTTGTCCTTCAAGACACCAGCCGGCGAGGCCCTCAAACTTCCGGCTCTAAGATAACATCACGTAATGATCAACCGGATGGAATTTTTATACAGTTTTGAGTAGTTCGAAACTCGTTTCATGCTACCCCACCAAACCCTTCCCCCCTCATCCCCTCCCCTCCTCCCTGGTCACCCCCACCCCACACCCACCCCTAATCCCGTCCCCCCCCTCACCACCTCCCCTCTCCCCCCCTTCAAATATCAGGCTCTTAAATTTCCCTTTAGTCTTATCCGTGTGGCAGATGCAAATTGTTTCAATTCGCTACGAACCAAAATGAAACATTTTCTCTCCTATATCAATCATTTTGAAGTCTCAGCCACCCCCGGCATTTGGTTTCCCTCGGAGTCAATCGTTTGGTTCCGGTATATCCGGTCTAGAGGCTTCGGTACCCGGCATGGATGCTAAGGTTGGACGCTTCGGTACCAGGTCTTGCAGCTCCGGTACCCTGTCTGAACACCCTGGTACCCGGTCGTGGTCTCCCGGTACCCGGGTCGCTTGCTACTCTCACAATGTCAGGGACTCTGGAGGTAGTCTCGGTGACAGACAGGACACACTGCCAGGACTGTCGACCCTGTCCTGGGCTGGGTGATGAGCAACACATCCCACCGTCACCTTGATATGTGTTGGGTTTTTCTTTTTTTGGGGGGGGGGGGGAGAGGCGCTGAGCTAGCTCTCCATGATTCAGGAGGCGTTGGGTTAAGACTACAGGCTTTAGAGAGGCGCTGAGCTCTGCTAGTTTTAGGGAGGCTCTGGGTTAGTTCTACAGGTTTAGGGAGGCTCTGGGTTAGGACTACAGGTTTAGGGAGGCTCTGGGTTGGTTCTACAGGTTTAGGGAGGCTCTGGGTTAGGACTACAGGTTTAGGGAGGCTCTGGGTTAGGACTACAACATTTTTTTATATATCATTTGTAATAATAATAATAATAATAATAATAATAATAATAATAATAATAATAATAATTATTATTATTATTATTACTATTATACTGCCAGCCCCACCGTTTTAATATAAAGTTGTAAGGGCAGGAGCTGTGAAGGACAGGAGGATCTTGGCTTTTACACACCTCCACTCAGTATTCCAGTGGAGGTGTCTCCTGCTTGACTTGAGGAAGCTTTCTTTAGCGTCCACCGTTTCATACAGACAAACTCTTTTAGCAATGTTGCGTTTCTAGACTACGAGTCTACATGACAAAGGATTCTTGCAAACAACGTTTACAGGACAAAGGATTCTTGCAAACGACGTCTTCAGGACGAAGGATTCTTGCAAACATTCTTAAACAACACTTCAATTATTCTTCTGAAACAATACTCTCAGTGGTTATCATAAAGTCAGATGCGAATTGTTATGATGATAATTACCGAATTAACTGTGTGTGCAGTGCATCATAAAGTGAGTCTGATATACGTGCCATTGCCATAAAATAAATTCATTTTGAAACAACAAAGATAGCTATCAATGAAATTGGTGTTGTGGTGTTTTTAAATGACGATTTCTGTCTAGTAGGGTAACAGAATAATTATAAATATGCAAAGGCATTTTGTCTGGACGAGGATACAATTAAGACATAATTTTGTCCAGTGGTGAGAGACTCACAGATGTAATTATGTCACACGTTTCATCTCTCTTGATTTTGATAGATGCTTTCCAGTAAATTATTGTTGTTTTTGTTTCTTGTTCTCATCCGGTAGTGAATACTGATGTTTGTGTGTGTGTGTGTGTGTATACACGAATAAACGTAAGTAAAGTATACGTGAGTATATAAAAATTTGCTTGTGTTTATAAAAAAATGTTTATAACCGAAATCAAAAGACCTTTCTGAAGGTCTTTTGGAAATGGAAGGTCTTTTGCTAGAGATGTGTTTGGGGTCGGGCGCCTTAAGACTTGACTACAAGCACTCTTACCGATATCAGCCTTAGCTCCTGGAGGAGCAGCGAAGACCGGTGTAAGGAGCCGTGAGTGGGTGTCCCTCTTCAAGTGAAGACGAGGTTAGCTTCAAGGATCCTACGCTGAAATTTCCTTCCAAATGAGGTCATGTCATAGATGTCCTCTGCGAGATTGTGGCTGTGGTTTACTGTTGGATATGTTTAATAAGTCAGTATTCGACTCATAGTGCAGACATCTGTTCCAGTCACCCTGGTATCCGACCTGTTTCAGTCACCCTGGTATCCGACCTGTTTCAGTCACCCTGGTATCCGACCTGTTCCAGTCACCCTGGTATCCGACCTGTTTCAGTCACCCTGGTATCCGACCTGTTCCAGTCACCCAGGTCTCCGACCTGTCCCAGTCACAACTGGGACTGAGTGGACTTTACGTCCCATGTATTGATAGTAAATGAAAGTTTCGAATGAGGATGTTGGAGTGATTCATGACGACATGAGCATGGGTGGCGGCGTGAAGGTGTCAAAGCATCTTTATTGCTCCGTCTAATTACGCTGGGCTCGCCGGTCATTATTGGTGTTGATGGATCGCCTTGATGGTGAGATGGTGATGGAGGTTGTGATGATAGTGACGCTGATCACCCCACAACAGCGAGGCTCTATTCCCGGCATCCCAATGGCTGAGTGGGCGAGATTGTGGGGAAAAGGCGAGGCGAGGCAGGAATGGCAGGTGAGGTTGGGCAAAGTGACAGGAGGCGAGGCAGCTGAGGCTGGGCAATGTCACAGGAGTGGGAGGCAGGTGAGGCCAGGAGACACGAGACAGCGAGGACACCACTACCACCAACACGGATCAAGAGACATGTCCACCTGTCCGTCACTCACCCAGCAGGGAATAATTACCAGTGGACTCGCTCAACAGAAATGGTGCTTCGAAGACCCCCAAGAAATTGGACACGATTCTCCTACGTCAGTCACCAATCCTCCGTTCCAAATCCCGACAGATCCGAACATCCAATCAAGTGAATCCTAGCAAGGCCCGGCATCCATCGCTTAATAAGAAGCGGCCACTGCGCTCCAGCGCACGAATCAAAGTGAATTCCAGGTTCTATAGTAAATGCCAGGTTCCATAGTGATTGCCAGGTTACAGTGATTGTCTGATTCTATAGCGAATTTCAGGTTATATAGTGAATATATGGTTCTATAGTGAATTCATATATACATACACACTGATTTTCCTAGTGAAACGAGTCTAGAACATTTGCCCATATGAAACCTGACTCTAGAAACTTATTTAAGGTGCTTAGTATTCAATTTCATATGACCATGCGCTCTTTTTAGTAACGGGATAAAGCTGGATAAAGTTGTATGCTAGGGCCTTTATATGGTTGGTTGAGTGAATTTTACGTGTATCTACATGTTATCTTGAGAGGTTATCTTGAGATGATTTCGGGGCTTTAGTGTCCCCGTGGCCCGGTCCTCGACCAGGCCTCCACCCCCAGGAAGCAGCCCGTGACAGCTGACTAACACCCATGTACCATGTACTGCTAGGTAACAGGGGCATAGGGTGAAAGAAACTCTGCCCATTGTTTCTCGCCGGCGCCCTGGATCGAACCCGGGACCACAGGATCACAAATCCAGTGTGCTGTCCGCTCGGCCGACCGGCTCCAAGATGTTCATTGAAGCCTCAAATATTATCCTCAAAATGTTAACTTCATCACTGAGCACTATGAGTTTTGCACCGCATCCATATGTCTGTTATAGTTCTAATATCATTAAATTTTGTTAACATAGATTTTTTTCTCAGTCGCCTACATCAGGTAGAAATTGCTGAGTTAATGATTAATGAGCCTCATAGCAGTCGGCACTTTTCTCTCTTTTTATTTGTTGAGTTAAAAATGCATTCATTATCTTTAGCTAGAGTTGCAGGGATTAGGAGTAGACTGCTAAAGTAGTAGTAGTAGACTGCTAAAGTAGTCTACTGACCATCTACTGCTCCACATGGTGGAGAGGTTGAACAAATCAACAACACGACGACTTCACCTGAGATCACATTGCAATATTTACCAGCAACTTGCAGCAGTGATGATGATTAATAGTTACTGGCCACCAATCCAACATTTGTACCCCTCCTCTTCCCTCCCTCTCTCCTCTTCCTTCATCTTCCCTCTCTTCTTCCTCCGTGTTCCTCTCTCTTTCCCTATGCCCTCTCATCCCTCCCTCCCCCATGCCCTTGGCTCTTCACGACTGACACTGTCACCTCACAGTACACAAAGGGCAGCTCGTCAGAGCAGTAAAAATCTAACTAATTATGAGGGTTAATTATATTTGAATTGTGAAGTTACAGGCCAAGTAGAATGTCGCCTCTTAGCATGCCTGGTACAGCGCAAGTGGTTGGTTGAGGCACTTGGTAATTATAACACTCACTCCTCCTCCTCAGCTCTCCTTCAAGACTTTCCTATGAGACTTAACAGACTCTCGTAGAAGACTCTCCTCCTAGACAGTCCTTAAGACTCAGGCTTCTGCCTCTAAGAGTTTCGTAGACTGAGGTGTAAGAGGTCCAGCAGAAGGGAACGGGACTCTTGCAGAGGCCGACCCTTTCATGAAGGCTTCAGTCTTCTCTAAGTTTACTCCTTTAATTCCGAACACTCTCTCAAAAATTGTATTCGTACACACACACCTATTAGTGTGTGTACTCACCTAATTGTGCTTGCGGGGGTTGAGCTCTGGCTCTTTGGTCCCGCCTCTCAACTGTCAATCAACTGGTGTACAGATTCCTGAGCCTACTGGGCTCTATCATATCTACAGTTAAAACTGTGTATGGAGTCAGCCTCCACCACATCACTTACTAATGCATTCCATTTATCTACTACTCTGACACTGAAAAAATTCTTTCTAACGTCTCTATGTCTAACGTCTGTGTGTGTGTGTGGAAGGGGTAAATAACTAGTAGAATCAATACTAGCCGCCAGAAACACATAACTATTTCTGTACAGATGATAAACAAATAACATCAGTTGCTCCACAACTTCTCTTCACATGGTAAGCTGTACACCTCAAGGGTATCACGAGGTGAGAGGCCTCTATGTATGGGACCTCAGTTCTTGTGTTTCCATTGTGTATAAACACTACCATTAACATACAAACTTTGTACATTATCGTAGTCACAAGTAATAGGCAATATACAGAAATTTGCCCAATTACAAAGTATCGAGGAAGGAAAGGCTAAAAACCTCCAATTTCTACCTTATTTAAGAATATAGTCTTCCATTCCATTAAGACTGGAATGAGATTGAGTATAATCTGGCCAACGTACTGATTTCTTCAGTGCGAGAGAAACACGTGTGAAATGTAACTGGGAGCAGCAGCAGCATACAACATCCACTACGGGCTCATCATAGCCCGTGCTACTTGGAACTTCTTGTTCCAGGTAGCGAATCTTTAACAACAACAACATCAGCATGGCTCATGGCCACCAATCCTCTAAGCTCCCTGAACTCCCTTAACCAGACCAGCAGCTGTGGTGTTAACAGCTCTGTTACCTACCTGTATTCCTGCCTCAGCTTTCCTTAGTGTAACAAACTCTGTCAGAAGGGAAGATGTTGTTTCTGGGATTTTTCTGGTGTGTCAGAAACCAGCCCTCTGACACAACCAGTGGGTGGAACACTGTTCATCTCGTCCTCCTGTCGTATTGACCTACGAAGGGATCGAACCTGCGTTTCTGGGTTGATTCTTTTCCTCTTGCAGGCGATGAGTCACAATAACGTGGCTGAAGTATGTTGACCAGACCACACACACTAGAAGGTGAATAGACGACGACGTTTCGGTCCGTCCTGGACCATTCTCAAGTCGATCTTTTCCTCTTGTTTTCTAATCTCGTTTGAAAAACCAACATTTGACAAGATAGTTCACTGGACTTCACACACTAGAAAGACGGGCTTCACAGTGTTGCTGCAACAACCTCATGACTCCCGGAGCTAGATTAAATCTCATTCTTTATGTGAGGTAATCCTGGTTCCTTGGGCACAGCGCCCACTCTCCTCCGATTGCCTCCGGTGCCTCGTCTCGCATATTCTATCCAGCAAAGTTCCATCATGTGACCGCTCGTCCTTGATTGGCTAAGCCGGTCACGTGACGCAGCTGCAAGGTCAAAGGATCGGACATGTCTTGAACAAGGAAATAAAATCTCATCAAGAGTAAAATGGCATCTTAATTCTAACATTTAATTACTGATGAACTTTTGTTGTGTTAGTGAAAAGCAGTGCCAGGCTTGGTAATAATTTACCCCATTCGTCACACACTGCGTTAAAAATGCAACTGTTTTGCTTAACCAGTTTTATGAGTCGAAGCAACTCATTTAACCTATAATGGCCGATGGGAATACTTCAATATTACAGTAGTTTAATTTTAAAAATATGTTGTATTTTAACCTAGTTGGTCGATTCCGTTAAAAATGTGACCAATCAGGTGAGACCACACTGGATTGTGTTCACAATCTCCCAGGTGCTCCCCCAGGTGACCCCAGGTGACCCCAGGTAAGGGGTCACCTGGGGTAGCTCTTGAATCGTGATGTGGCTCAGAATACATAATTAAATTGATTACTGAGGTGTTGTGTCGTTTTAAATTTTAAGATAACAATTTTATTGGGACTAAGGTCATTAAATTGTTTGAGTAATGTGTAGTTTGATGACTAATAGTACACGCAAGCACACACACACACACACACACACACACACACACACACACACACACACACACACACACACACACACACACACACACACACACACACACACACACACATGATAGAGCCCAGTAGGCTCAGGAATCTGTACACCAGTTGATTGACGGTTGAGAGCGGGACCAAAGAGCCAAAGCTCAACTCCCGCAAGCACAATTAGGTGAGTACAATTAGGTGAGTACACACTCACTCTCTCTCTCACACACACACACACACACACACACACACACACACACACACACACACACACACACACACTACCAGCTGAGCCATAATGAGCTCATCATGGTCCAGACGGTAGTGCCTGCGTCTGGGGAACCCGGGCAACGGCTCCAATACCATTATTCAACCTCAATATCTTCTCAAGTGTCGGGTATTGAGACAACTGGTCACTTAAGACGACGTGTTGTGTAATACGGTCACCGTTAACGGTAACAACAGCCGACCTCCTTGTAACGGTGCCCTGGAGTCACTTGCACAACGGTCAACATATGCACTGTTGCACCTACACAATAGTACACATATTGTACTGTTACGTACCAATGTGTCTGGAGGAATTCATAAATAACCAGATGTTGAGACACAAATGGCAAATGTATCATATGCTTAATATTTTATTGACTTAATATAGCGATTACAGAATACAACAGCTAGATACAACAACAAGGTTATTCCTCTAACCTGTTCTTTAGATTCGCCACTCCGTGAAAAATCCAACCTTTTAACATATCCCAAAACATAGGAACCCAATCAACCTACCTAACCTATCGAGTCCGATACATAGAAAACGCATATATTAGTGAGCTGTTACTCTTCTTAAGTTACATTAACGTAAAAAACTCGACTTATTAGTTCAGAGGACGGGTTGATTCCTCAGCCATGTGTTAGCAGGTGTTTAGCTAGTAATATTCCCCGGGTCGCTGGCAGGTGTTTAGCTAGTGATATTCCCGGGTCGCTGGCAGGTGTTTAGCTAGTAATATTCCCCGGTCCCTGGCAGGTGTTTAGCTAGTAATATTCCCGGCTCCCTGGCAGGTGTTTAGCTAGTGATATTCCTCAGGTCCCTGGCAGGTGTTTAGCTAGTGATATTCCTCGGGTCCCTGGCAGGTGTTTAGCTAGTAATATTCCCCGGGTCCCTGGCAGGTGTTTAGCTAGTAATATTCCCCGGGTCCCTGGCAGGTGTTTGCTAGTAATATTCCCCGGCTCCCTGGCAGGTGTTTAGCTAGTGATATTCCCGGCTCCCTGGCAGGTGTTTAGCTAGTGATATTCCCCGGCTCCCTGGCAGGTGTTTGCTAGTGATATTCCTCGGGTCCCTGGCAGGTGTTTAGCTAGTGATATTCCTCGGGTCCCTGGCAGGTGTTTAGCTAGTAATATTCCCCGGGTCCCTGGCAGGTGTTTAGCTCCGGTTCAGACCTGGTTATGAGGCCCCTCACTCGTATATCCAGGTCAAACACGATCCGTCAAGGGCCCGGAGCCAATCGCAAAAGCACAATTTTCTTCCCTCGAGAGGGCCTATTGAGACAGCCAGCACGACGGCCATTTTTTCCCTCCATGCTTCTCTTATTCCATCCCTCCTCTCCCTCCATCTATCCTCCCCTCCCTCCATCCATCCCGTCAATTTGGATCACCTGCTTAGTGATTCCTCCCAAAAAATACGCAACATTTCAGATCGTTGACGCCGTGCGACGCTCCTCAAAGTTTTAATGGAAACAAGTATCTTTTCTTGCAGATCTCTCGTGATAAAGTGCAGTTGTTTTTACAATCCTTCGGTTGTGTTGTTCTTTTTTCCTTCCCGATTGCCAGTTTGTTTAATATTTATCGTGATTGCATATACAACCTGTTTCCAGATGCAGGTGATGAGTCACAATAACGTGGCTAAAGTATGTTGACCAGACCACACCTAGAAGGTGAAGGGACGACGACGTTTGGTCCGTCCGTCCTGGACCATTCTCAAGCGTTGTCTTGCAAGTCAGTCGATTGTCACAATAACATTGAGAATGTCCAGGACGGATCCGAAACGTCGTCGCCCTTCACCTTCTAGTGTGTGGTACTGGTCAGTTGTGCCTAGGAGATGACATTAGTCTCAAGGCACAAACTGTATATACTATATTTTCCTTTCCTTTTCCTTCTCTTCTACGCCTGTTCTCTATGTTCTCCTGGATCTTTCCCTTCCATGTTATTAATTAAGAGGACTGGTAAAAAGCTGGGGGATGGGAAAGTTATTTGTCACTCTCATACACAAGGTTCTAACTTTGTTCTTCCTGTTTCTTTTACTCAGAAA
>WNGS01162157.1:1546599-1568197 GCA_020271785.1 Procambarus virginalis
AATCTAAAACTGTAGCGAATACTCTATTAGAGACTCAATCTTCGCATATATCGATGGAGTAAAGATAAAAGAATATCAACCTGGACAGCAAGTAAAATCACGGTCACATAAGTTACTTAGTTTGGGGTGACTAATTTTTGTCTCTCCACAGATATAAAGAGCCAACTAGGACGCGAAAATATCTGATCTGATCTCACAAAGAAAATAAGGGATATTACAATCTAGATGTAGGGCCTGAGGCCTGCGTATCAATTCGCTCGGATTCGAAGTCATAAGATTCCTGGTTTCTTCACCCTGATCCCCTGTTCACCGTAGCAAGTAAATAGAGGGACCTTGCTAGTTAGACAGCTGCCTATGGCTTATCTTCCTGGGCTATGGTAACAAAAAGGAGGCCATGTCGAGGACCGGGAGCGCGGGGACGCTAAGCCCCGAACATCACCTGCAAGATAAGATCTCATACTCAGATTACAGTCTCATCGCAGCTGAAACTACACCAATAACTATCATATGGCCAAAAGGGTTACAAGTATGAAGGGCTAGTTCAATAAGATCAAATTCTTATAATTACCAGGAAATAACTGGAGAAATAAATCTAAAATAGAACGTGCTAACATCACTAGAGAAACTGCCCAAGGGTAGGAACCTCGGTCGAAATAGATGAAGAAATTAGAGAAAAGATCTGAGGAAGCGATCATACCGACTGAAGAAATGCAACAGAAAGCTTTACATGATATACAAAATTGCGTGTTTTAGTTTTATTTAACAAATACAAAAATTGGCATAAAAACTCTGCCAGTATTTGATCTATACTTAAAGTGAAGTTCATACTACCAGATTCGAAAGAAAAGGGTGAAGAGAGGGGGATGAGGAGAATGGCTCTAGGGGGTAGATAGAGACAGAGGTCTCTAAGGGTGAGGGTGGGGAAATATGATGGGCTAAAAGGAAGGTACACATAGTGTGTACTAATGGGTAAGGGGAAAACGAGCTTGGCCCTAGAAGTAGGAGGGGGGGTGTTAATAGGATCCCTGAGGAGAAGGAGAGTAGCAACCCTTGCAGCCTCTGAAGCTTAGGGAACCCTGAAATGGCAGAACACAGACTCCAGTGACGACGTTCTTATGTTGTTGACCAGTTCCTGTGTCATATCCCAACGAGGAAGAGAGAGTAAGGCTGTGAGGAATGACAGGAGAGAGACTAGTAGGAGGGAGAGAGTAGAGGAGAGAGAGTGATGGAGAAAGATGTACTATGAGAGGTAAGATGTAGGAGACACAGTGAGACTGGAGAGAGAGAGAGCGAAGACGATGTAGATGAGATGAGATGAGGACGAGATAAAGGAAGAGGTAATCAAAGAGGGAAAGAGGAAAGGTGAAACAACGGAGAGTGTAGTGGGAGGGTGCAAGCTACTCGGAAAGGAAGGGCAAAGGGATATAATAAAGGTATTGAGGAAGGATGTGAAGAGGTTGGGTGACCACGAGTGGGAAAGGGTAATCCGAGGACCCCTTCCATTCCCGCTTTCAGCTGTCTATGTAACTAAAAATCATCCTACACTCCCCTCTAGTGACAGGACAAAGTCACTACCCTCTTTTGACATAGATCCTTCCCTGTCCGTGATTGCCTTCCCAACCTCACCTATCCTTCCCCCTCACCTATCCTTCCCCTCTCACCTATCCTTCCCCCTCACCTATCCTTCCCCTCTCACCTATCCTTCCACCCTCACCTATCCTTCCCCTCTCACCTTCACTTATACCTCACCCCTCACTTACACCTCCCTTCACCTTCACTTGTACCTCCCCTAACCCATCTCCTTCTACCTACTCATTCTCATTCTCTCTTCCTCTTTTTCTGCTTTACTGCATAATCCTCGCTCCTTCCTCTTCCTCTTCCCTCCTTCTCCCTCTTCCCTCCTTTCTCCCTCCCGTCTCAGACATGCTGGCGAAAGTGGAAATATTTATTTTTCAACGTTTTCTCTTCTGTTCAAGTTTAGATTCTCGTTTGCGACCTTTTCCTCTCTGCCCCACCGTTCATCCCTCGATACAATAAGGAAATACTTTTGAAACTGGGAAAGAAAGCGCTTGTGTTTAGTTACCATTCCTCTTCCCCCGTCCCCATCCCAAATCCTTATCCTGACCCCCTTCCAAGTGCTATAATATCGAAATGGCTTGGCGCTTGCCCCCTGATAGTTCCCTTCCCTTCGTCAAATACACTTGTGTTCAACAACAAAAATGCTCGTGTATAAGTATGTATGCGTGTATTTGTGTTATTGAATATGACCGAGAAGTTTGAACAACAAATATCTCTATATTTCTTTGTTCTTCACCTAGGAGTGAAGTTGAAAAGTTAACTCAATGTCCTGTCATAATTTGGCGTGTTGCTCGGAGATGCGTCTCGTTGAAGGTGTCAGATTCATCTGAGACAGTGATGAGGCGGTACAAGTTAGCTCAAGCAAGAGGATATTTAACCAGGAGTTAAGTGTTTACCCAGTTACGGGTTATTCATTGCTCGTGCCACATCTTGGGGTGGCTTAATCTGTATCAATCTGTTTCCCAGTTCCAGAGCTGATCTCTCTGCCCCCTTCAAGACCTGGTCTTCCTCCTTAGCACTTCCAGAATTGACTGGTCTCTCTCCCTGTCCTCTTGGTCTTGTTCCCCACATTAATTTTTTAATCCTCTCTCTCTTCCTAACTCTCCTTCCATAATCTTCTCTCTACTCCCATACCTTGGGAGTACCCCCATGATATGAGAGGTACTCTACTACCCTACTCCTTCGCCACTCCCCCCCCCCCCTATCCATATTCCTCTCTCCCCATCCATCTCCATCCTCTCCACTCCCCTAAACTCACTCCACCCTCTCTGCTTCCCCATACCAACGGTCTCATCCTCTCTCTCCTATTTCAGCGTTCTCATTCTTACGATCTAGATACCAGAACGTACTGTGTCGGGGAGACACAGTAAGACCTTGTTCACTGAACTCTGGATAGTCTACGAGCGTACTGGAGACATGTTTCCTTACACCCATCGGCACTTGTGATTCAGACGAGTCTGACTGGAGCATAACCAACACCCTCCATTAACCAACACCTCATATAGGAGAAGAAACTCTAACCCATTATATTTTAACAGACGAAAATGTTCTGTAACTGTTAGCATTGTAGAAGCACTTTCAGTCACTCTCAGTGCTCAGTAGCTGACTATGTACTGTAGCTGATCTCTGTCATTGTAGGAGAGGTGAAAATGTATATACGGTGATTAGTATTGAGACAATATATGATCAGGTTTATATAAAGCTTTAGGGCCACTTCAGCCCTGGGAGATGTAACCACACCTCGGAGGATGGACACCCCTAAGGTGAAATGTGTGTGAATATGACAAGTGATGAGTAAATATTTATAAATAGAGAGGGGATGAGAGAGCGGGAGAGTAGACAGAGAGAAAAGGGTGGAGGAGGGAAGAGGAAGGTGAAGTCAAGGATAGAAAGCAGAGAAAGAGACGAAAGATCACTCATCTATTTGACAAATTCAAACCAATACGAGTGCATGACATTTGTGTTCTTTATATTCATGAAATGAAGGTATAACTTAAGAAAATAATAATAATGAAATAAAAAGCGTCTGAATCACCAAATTTAATGCTGACTAAGGTCAGGCCCCAACACCAGGTGCAGTCACTAAAATGCTGTAAACTTTGTCCTTCAAGACACCAGCCGGCGAGGCCCTCAAACTTCCGGCTCTAAGATAACATCACGTAATGATCAACCGGATGGAATTTTTATACAGTTTTGAGTAGTTCGAAACTCGTTTCATGCTACCCCACCAAACCCTTCCCCCTCATCCCCTCCCCTCCTCC
The DNA here is from genome assembly GCA_020271785.1 of Procambarus virginalis. Taxonomy (NCBI): domain Eukaryota; kingdom Metazoa; phylum Arthropoda; class Malacostraca; order Decapoda; family Cambaridae; genus Procambarus; species Procambarus virginalis. The sequence goes on from WNGS01162157.1 coordinate 1,550,439, forward strand.
CTGGTCACCCCCATCCCACACCCACCCCTAATCCCGTCCCCCTCCTCACCACCCCTCTCCCCCCCCCCTTCAAATATCAGGCTCTTAAATTTCCCTTTAGTCTTATCCGTGTGGCAGATGCAAATTGTTTCAATTCGCTACGAACCAAAATGAAACATTTTCTCTCCTATATCAATCATTTTGAAGTCTCAGCCACCCCCGGCATTTGGTTTCCCTCGGAGTCAATCGTTTGGCTCCGGTATATCCAGTCTAGAGGCTTCGGTACCCGGCATGGATGCTAAGGTTGGACGCTTCGGTACCAGGTCTTGCAGCTTCGGTACCCTGTCTGAACACCCTGGTACCCTGTCAGAACACCCTGGTACCCTGTCTGAACACCTTGGTACCCGGTCGTGGTCTCCCGGTACCCGGGTCGCTTGCTACTCTCACAATGTCAGGGACTCTGGAGGTAGTCTCGGTGACAGACAGGACACACTGCCAGGACTGTCGACCCTGTCCTGGGCTGGGTGATGAGCAACACATCCCACCGTCACCTTGATATGTGTTGGGTTTTTCTTTTTTTTTGGGGGGGGAGAGGCGCTGAGCTAGCTCTCCATGATTCAGGAGGCGTTGGGTTAAGACTACAGGCTTTAGAGAGGCGCTGAGCTCTGCTAGTTTTAGGGGAGGCTCTGGGTTAGTTCTACAGGTTTAGGGAGGCTCTGGGTTAGTTCTACAGGTTTAGGGAGGCTCTGGGTTGGTTCTACAGGTTTAGGGAGGCTCTGGGTTAGGACTACAGGTTTAGGGAGGCTCTGGGTTAGGACTACAGGTTTAGGGAGGCTCTGGGTTAGGACTACAGGTTTAGGGAGGCTCTGGGTTAGGACTACAACATTTTTTTATATATCATTTGTAATAATATAATAATAATAATTATTATTATTATTATTATTACTATTATACTGCCAGCCCCACAGTTTTAATATAAGTTGTAAGGGCAGGAGCTGTGAAGGACAGGAGGATCTTGGCTTTTACACTCTTTCACTCAGTATTCCAGTGGAGGTGTCTCCTGCTTGACTTGAGGAAGCTTTCTTTAGCGTCCACCGTTTCATACAGACAAACTCTTTTAGCAATGTTGCGTTTCCAGACTACGAGCTACAGGACAAAGGATTCTTGCAAACAACGTTTACAGGACAAAGGATTCTTGCAAACAACGTTTACAGGACAAAGGATTCTTGCAAACAACGTTTACAGGACAAAGGATTCTTGCAAACAACGTTACAGGACAAAGGATTCTTGCAAACATTCTTAAACAATACTTCAATTATTCTTCTGAAACAATACTCTCAGTGGTTATCATAAAGTCAGATGCGAATTGTTATGATGATAATTACCGAATTAACTGTGTGTGCAGTGCATCATAAAGCGAGTCTGATATACTTGTCATTGCCATAAAATAAATTCATTTTGAAACAACAAAGATAGCTATCAATGAAATTGGTGTTGTGGTGTTTTTAAATGACGATTTCTGTCTAGTAGGATAACATAATAATTATAAATATGCAAAGGCATTTTTTCTGGACGAGGATACAATTAAGACATAATTTTGTCCAGTGTTGAGAGACTCGCAGATGTAATTATGTCACACGTTTCATCTCTCTTGATTTTGATGGATGCTTTCCAGTAAATTACTGTTGTTTTTGTTTCTTGTTCTCATCCGGTAGTGAATACTGATGTTTGTGTGTGTGTGTGTGTATACACGAATAAACGTAAGTAAAGTATACGTGAGTATATAAAAATTTGCTTGTTTATAAAAAATGTTTATAACCGAAATCAAAAGACCTTTCTGAAGGTCTTTTGGAAATGGAAGGTCTTTTGCTAGAGATGTGTTTGGGGTCGGGCGCCTTAAGACTTGACTACAAGCACTCTTACCGATATCAGCCTTAGCTCCTGGAGGAGCGGCGAAGACCGGTGTAAGGAGCCGTGAGTGGGTGTCCCTCTTGACGTGAAGACGAGGTTAGCTTCAAGGATCCTACGCTGAAATTTCCTTCCAAATGAGGTCATGTCATAGATGTCCTCTGCGAGATTGTGGCTGTGGTTTACTGTTGGTTATGTTTAATAAGTCAGTATTCGACTCATAGTGCAGACATCTGTTCCAGTCACCCTGGTCTCCGACCTGTCCCAGTCACCTTGGTCTCCGACCTGTCCCAGTCACCCTGGTCTCCGACCTGTCCCAGTCACCCTGATCTCCGACCTGTCCCAGTCACCCTGATCTCCGACCTGCCCCAGTCACCCTGGTCTCCGACCTGTTTCAGTCACCCTGGTCTCCGACCTGTTCCAGTCACCCTGGTCTCCGACCTGTTCCAGTCACCCTGGTCTCCGACCTGTTCCAGTCACCCTGGTCTCCGACCTGTTCCAGTCACCCTGGTCTCCGACCTGTTCCAGTCACCCTGGTCTCCGACCTGTTCCAGTCACCCTGGTCTCCGACCTGTCCCAGTCACCCTGGTCTCCGACCTGTTCCAGTCACCCTGGTCTCCGACCTGCCCCAGTCACCCTGGTCTCCGACCTGCCCCAGTCACCCTGGTCTCCGACCTGTCCCAGTCACCCAGGTCTCCGACCTGTCCCAGTCACAACTGGGACTGAGTGGACTTTACGTCCCATGTATTGATAGTAAATGAAAGTTTCGAATGAGGATGTTGGAGTGATTCATGAAGACATGAGCATGGGTGGCGGCGTGAAGGTGTCAAAGCATCTTTATTGCTCCGTCTAATTACGCTGGGCTCGCCGGCCATTATTGGTGTTGATGGATCGCCTTGATGGTGAGATGGTGATGGAGGTTGTGATGATAGTGACGCTGATCACCCCACAACAGCGAGGCTCTATTCCCGGCATCCCAATGGCTGAGTGGGCGAGATTGTGGAGGCGAGGCGAGGCAGGAATGGCAGGTGAGGTTGGGCAAAGTGACAGGAGGCGAGGCAGCTGAGGCTGGGCAATGTCACAGGAGTGGGAGGCAGGTGAGGCCAGGAGACACGAGACAGCGAGGACACCACTACCACCAACACGGATCAAGAGACATGTCCACCTGTCCGTCACTCACCCAGCAGGGATAATTACCAGTGGACTCGCTCAACAGAAATGGTGCTTCGAAGACCCCCAAGAAATTGGACACGATTCTCCTACGTCAGTCACCAATCCTCCGTTCCAATCCCGACAGATCCGAACATCCAATCAAGTGAATCCTAGCAAGGCCCGGCATCCATCGCTTAATAAGAAGCGGCCACTGCGCTCCAGCGCACGAATCAAAGTGAATTCCAGGTTCTATAGTAAATGCCAGGTTCCATAGTGATTGCCAGGTTACAGTGATTGTCTGATTCTATAGCGAATTTCAGGTTATATAGTGAATATATGGTTCTATAGTGAATTCATATATACATACACACTGATTTTCCTAGTGAAACGAGTCTAGAACATTTGCTCATATGAAACCTGACTCTAGAAACTTATTTAAGGTGCTTAGTATTCAATTTCATATGACCATGCGCTCTTTTTAGTAACGGGATAAAGCTGGATAAAGTTGTATGCTAGGGCCTTTATATGGTTGGTTGAGTGAATTTTACGTGTATCTACATGTTATCTTGAGAGGTTATCTTGAGATGATTTCGGGGCTTTAGTGTCCCCGTGGCCCGGTCCTCGACCAGGCCTCCACCCCCAGGAAGCAGCCCGTGACAGCTGACTAACACCCATGTACCATGTACTGCTAGGTAACAGGGCATAGGGTGAAAGAAACTCTGCCCATTGTTTCTCGCCGGCGCCCTGGATCGAACCCGGGACCACAGGATCACAAATCCAGTGTGCTGTCCGCTCGGCCGACCGGCTCCAAGATGTTCATTGAAGCCTCAAATATTATCCTCAAAATGTTAACTTCATCACTGAGCACTATGAGTTTTGCACCGCATCCATATGTCTGTTATAGTTCTAATATCATTAAATTTTGTTAACATAGATTTTTTTCTCAGTCGCCTACATGAGGTAGAAATTGCTGAGTTAATGATTAATGAGCCTCATAGCAGTCGCACTTTTCTCTCTTTTATTTGTTGAGTTAAAAATGCATTCATTATCTTTAGCTAGAGTTGCAGGGATTAGGAGTAGACTGCTAAGTAGTAGGAGTAGACTGCTAAAGTAGTCTACTGACCATCTACTGCTCCACATGGTGGAGAGGTTGAACAAATCAACAACACGACGACTTCACCTGAGATCACATTGCAATATTTACCAGCAACTTGCAGCAGTGATGATGATTAATAGTTACTGGCCACCAATCCAACATTTGTACCCCTCCTCTTCCCTCCCTCCCTCCTCTTCCTCCATCTTCCCTCTCTTCTTCCTCCGTGTTCCTCTCTCTTTCCCTATGCCCTCTCATCCCTCCCTCCCCCATGCCCTTGGCTCTTCACGACTGACACTGTCACCTCACAGTACACAAAGGGCAGCTCGTCAGAGCAGTAAAAATCTAACTAATTATGAGGGTTATTATATTTGAATTGTGAAGTTACAGGCCAAGTAGAATGTCGCCTCTTAGCATGCCTGGTACAGCGCAAGTGGGTGGTTGAGGCACTTGGTAATTATAACACTCACTCCTCCTCCTCAGCTCTCCTTCAAGACTTTCCTATGAGACTTACAGACTCTCGTAGAAGACTCTCCTCTTAGACAGTCCTTAAGACTCAGCTTCTGCCTCTAAGTTTCGTAGACTGAGGTGTAAGAGGTCCAGCAGAAGGGAACGGGACTCTTGCAGAACCGACCCTTTCATGAAGGCTTCAGTCTTCTCTAAGTTTACTCCTTTAATTCCGAACACTCTCTCAAAAATTGTATTCGTACACACACACCTATTAGTGTGTGTACTCACCTAATTGTGCTTGCGGGGTTGAGCTCTGGCTCTTTGGTCCCGCCTCTCAACTGTCAATCAACTGGTGTACAGATTCCTGAGCCTACTGGGCTCTATCATATCTACAGTTAAACTGTGTATGGAGTCAGCCTCCACCACATCACTTACTAATGCATTCCATTTATCTACTACTCTGACACTGAAAAAATTCTTTCTNAGACTTTGAAGTTTCAAAGCTTTAGTGAAATTGGAAACCAGGATCCAGGAATTTGTTTGATCTATGCATCTAACAAGGGCAATTTCTGCCCCTAGTTATGGGTATGTAAAAATTGACAAGTCGATGCAGACGAGGAGTCACAATAACGTGGCTGAAATATGTTGACCAAACCACACACTAGAAAGTGAAGGGACGACGACGTTTCGGTCCGTCCTGAATCATTCTCAAGTCGATTGTGAGAATGTTTTTGACAATCGACTTAAGAATGGTCCAGGACGGACCGAAACGTCGTCGTCCCTTCACTTTCTAGTGTGTGGTTTGGTTGACAAGTTGATGTGTTTACCCGTTCATCAGTACCCATTCACTGTCCATACCGAGGAAACAGGAAGGTGTATGGGGACCCAACTTTTGGGGGGATTTTGTGGATTTTTCTGGATCAAAAAAGTCACTTTTTTGCTACCAATTGATAGGGTATATTGAAAGTGGTTTAAAACGCATTTTAATCCTCACAGCCTCCTCAGTGGGAATAGAGGATTAGAATAGCCATGTCTACAGTAGAGGATTCTAGACACTTCAAGGATTAGCTCCCGTGTTAGATGATTGTAAAGCAACCACATTTGTCACAATAATGTTGAAGATTAACACACATTTGGGGGAGCCGGTCGGCCGAGCGGACAGCACGCAGGACTTGTGATCCTGGGTTCGATCCCAGGCGCCGGCGAGAAACAATGGGCTGAGTTTCTTTCACCCTATGACCCTGTTACCTAGCAGTAAAATAGGTACCTGGGTGTTAGTCAGCTGTCACGGGCTGCTTCCTGGGGTGGAGGCCTGGTCGAGGACCGGGCCGCGGGGACACTAAAGCCCCGAAATCAACTCAAGATAACCAAGATAACAATGCTTGGAAAAGTCACGATCTAAGAAAACAGGAGAACGTATGGTAATTATTGGTAAGTTTAAGAACGTAAACAATTGTTTAGCTGTAGGAAAATCCACAGAATGATAGATTTCAAAGCTTGGAATGTCTTACATAAAGCAGAGTGGAGGTAAAGCCGCTGTCAGGGTCGACTCAGTGTGCTGCTGGAGAGCGACACACACACCTTAAATACTCTATAATTGTGACCTACAGATTACGTGAAGTCAAACAAAAGAGAATGTAACAAATAGCTGGAAAATTAATACCATTACGAAATAAATTACAAAGTTACTACTAAATTAAATTTACTAAGTAATTACTAAATTACTACTAAGAGGAAGCGTAGACCACAACATAAAGTAATCCATAACTTTAATCAATTAGAGAAATTAAATTCATTAGAATAACGAGGACTATTCAGTGTGCTAAATGATTCTGCAATAATAAAAAATGATAAAGTATCAGAGGGGGAAATAGATGCCCCCAAATGTTTGCGGTGTATCAATTTTCTATCCCGTCCTCTCAAATAATAGATCGTGTTTCAGACCTTATGAACGTCTAAAATGGAGCCTACTATGAAAAGTAACGGCTGTCAAAGTTCTACGTTTTCCATGTAACGGTGAGTTAGGTTTGGTGGGTGGCTTAGGTTCGTACATCGCCGGATTTTGGTCATCGTGACACATCAAGAGAGCGGACTGAATATCGAGTTCAACACAACTTCAACAAATGACTAGAGAAACCCTTGAATCTTTGAAAAATGATATATGGTGCAATTGACGATCACGAAACACTGATCATTTGTATGCGGAAAATCCACAGAGACATGAGAAAGCGAGATGAACGTTTCGGCCAATCAAGGCCGTGTGTTGACAACGGTCTTGATCGTCCGAAACGTTCATCACCCTTTCTCATTTCTCTAGATTTTGCACATGATATATAGTATCTATGTTCTTAATATATGCGTATTTAGTTCCAATCTGAGAATACATGTCACTGGATGCTTGCGTATAAGGAGAATTTCTTGATCTACATAGAAGTTAAGTAGATTTGAAATCATTTCATTATATTCAATTAAATTTGAAATTGTTATATTTACCAGCGTGCAAATGGTTTAGCATGTTCGGTGCAGGATATATTAATCTTAGTCACTTCCTCAATCATGTGTATAAAAATCGACGTGCCACAGGGAGCTAGCTATCTGCTGCTTATAAACAGTAGCTGTGTAGGGGGTTGAAGCAGCAGTACTGGTGCTACTTGAGGTAGATGTATTGGTGGTGGTAGATGTATTAGTGGTGGTAGATGTATTAGTGGTGGTAGATGTATTAGTGGTGGTAGTTGTATTGGTGGTGGTAGATGTAGAGAGCCTTTTCTCTCTATATATACATTAATACCTTTTTATATACCTTTTTGCTTCATTTCTATATACCTTTTTACCTTTACCTTTTACCTATACCTTCTATATACCTTTTTGCTTCATTTCCACGGTTTCTCTCATTGTGTCCCTCTCCTCTTTCCATCCTCTCAACGAGCTCTCTCGTCTACTTAATCATAAATATTTTGTGTCACTTTTGTAATTCTCCATCTGTTCTCATTTTTCCATTAGCTTTCCTCTCTTATTGCTCAACACATTTTCCTCTTCTCTTTCCACCATTTCCACTTTTATGTTATCCCTCCTCTGTTATCTTTTGCCTATCACATTCCTCTTCTTATCTTCTCCCACTCTCTCGGTCGGCGCTTCTCCTCCACTGTTTTTCCATCTCCCATCTTTCTTTTCCCCATTTTCACCTTAATATAGCCCTCTGTTATCTTCTCCTTTATCTCTAGATCACTCGAATAATATATATATATATATATATATATATATATATATATATATATATATATATATATATATATAGTTAAAGTTTGTCTAGTTACTTAATCTGTTCTTTAAATTTTTCCTTCCTTCTGATTCGTGTTTTCTTTACATCAGTTCTCCCTTCATTTGTGTATTTGATCACGTAAAAGTATTAGTTCTCGCTCGTTCTCTTTTCTCGGTTATCGTCTGCTTCCTTCGTCTGTGTCTTAAATATTATTTTGACCTGCCTGTCTTGGCCGGTACACTGATGGCCAGCGTCGGCAGGAACCCCAGCAAGGAAGAGGAGGCGTTATAGATCTTCAGTATCCACTGTTTTCTTCTTTTTTCCGTTTTAACCCCATTATACAAAGTAGATTTCAGAAATTCCTCTCCTCCATCACGCCCCCCCCCCCTCTCTCTCTCTCTCTCTCTCTCTCTCTCCCTCTCTCCCCTCTCTCTCTCTCCCACTCTCTCTCCCTCGTACCCTAGCACTCCGTAAGATAAATATTTTTAGCTGATGACCATTACTGTATCGTTTTGGGATACTTCACTAGGGCTCCAGATTCTGGGGAGATGGGAGGGGAGGAAGAATTTTATCGCAATTATCGTAATAATTTTCAGCGCGGACTAAAGAAAATATTGTCCGCAGAAATTTGCGAGGGAAAAAAAACTCTTTGTAATTGTGAAGCTCTCAGTGATTTACGGCCGAGAATTAAGATAATGATCCTTCGATAGAAAATGACGCAGTTTTGATCAACTTTTTGGACACTAATTGCTCTTCTTTCGTAGTTTTGGTGATTCGCCGAGTAAATATACACTAATTAATGTATCGGGTCTTTGCTTGGGCTACTGTCTCTCCGGCACGGGGTGGGGGGGTGGGGGGGAGGGGGTCTCTCAGTGAGAGACTTGTCCTGTCTCTCGGGGTCACTTTTCTCTCAACACAGTCGATAATGGGCGAGGTTTTCAGTCTGGACCACAACTCGCACTGGAGACACACTCGAGACCTGTGAGACACACTCGAGACTGTGAGACACACTCGAGATCTATGAGACACTCTCGAAACCTCAGAGACACACTCTCGAGACCTCCGAGACAAACTCGAGATCGACCTGAAGGTAGAATGTGTTGCGAAGAAATAAAACCACGATTAAAATATTATTCTGACAAGCAGGAATTTCAGTTGGTTCCATGGTCAGGCTTAAGGTACAGCTGTGTTTATGTTGACTCTGGCCCCGTGGCGGGAGGTGTTGACCCCGTAGTGGGAGGTGTGGGCCCGTGGTGGGAGTGGGAGGTGTGGGGCCCATGGTGGCAAATGTGGGGCCCATGGTGCAAGGACTGGCCTCATGGTGCGAAGTGTGGCCTCATCTGTCTCAAAGATTCACTGTGCTGTGGCTCTTCTCTTTTTCCCTTTAAGCGTCTTGATTTTGCCTGCTTCCTAAGCCAATTCGTCGACCGTTTCTAGTTCCATCTGGCTGATATTATCACTCTTAACTCCAACACACCTCTCCTTCCCCAGTTCTGGCCCCCTGTCCTCTAGTCATGATACCCCCATTCGCCTTCTATTCCTATCCCCGGCAAATCGTCGTCTTAACTATATTTAAACAGTCCTACGAAGAGATGCATCACCGCAGTTCGACTCCCTAGGTCCGCACCACTTACTGCTCCGGATCACCATAAGCTCTTAATCATCAATACATTCTTGATCATTATCTGATCAATGTATTGTATATGTTTTGTTCTTGATATATCCGCTGGTTGACGCTGCCTAACCTAAGAGCATCCTGGTTGTTTCCGTGCTGGTTGGCAGAAAGCTTATTGGAAAGCGCCGCTGGCGGTGTTTGAAATAAAGCGTCGCTCGAAGAGTTTGACTTGAAACGGCAGCGGTGGCAGACTCGGGCGGAAAGTTAGTTGAAACAACTATGTTCCTTAAAACATTAAATATCCCTTAAAATAATAAAGGATATAGCGGAATATCCTTTAAAAATACTAAAGGTTATAACGTATGCCGTCAATGATAGTATTCATTTGAAAACCTCGAGAGAATTTATATATTATATGCCTGCATGATCGAGTTGTTAGCTCTTGGACCCCACCTTTCTAACCGTCAGTTGTCTATTGTATTGACTCCGAACTGCTTTTCCTCAATCATATCTGCTACATATATTTCTCTATAACACACACACACCCACACACGACCCCCAGGATGCAGCCCGTGTCAGCTGTTTCATTCCCAGGTACCTATTTACTGTTAGGTGAACAAGGGGCATCAGCTCAAAGGAACTCTGCCCAGTGTTTTGACGCTGCTGGCTTTTGTTTTAAGGATGGCTACCTTAATTTGGCGGTAAAAATTAGTGACCATTTGGCGGGAGATTGATCACAAAAAACAAATAACAATACAAATATTTATTCAGGTAAAGTACATACATACAAGGTGAAATACAAAAGTTGATGGATTCATAGATAGAGCTAGTACATACAATGCCTAAAGCCACTATTACGCAAAGCGTTTCAGGCAGATTGATAAAGATTAAGCCACCCAAGAGTTGGCACGGGCATGAATAGCCCGTAAATTTTAGGGGTGAAAATAATTGCAAAATTTCGCGGGAAATAATTCCTGACTGGATTTGGCGGGAAAAATGGCTGGAACTCCTGGTCTATCTAGTTTCACGCCCTCATTTTTGGGCGGATATTTTTCCTGTAATAATGGAGCTTCTCTGCTGAATTTCATTTTACGCTCTACTTACGGCCGGCATTGTGCAAACTTTACTACTGAAAAACATAAATATTTACTTTCGTAAATGGAGAAAAATATCGCCAAAACTGACTAGTTGGAAACTTTCAGAAATCTCTTGAAAGTTAACATATGTGGATGTTGGCAATTTTTTTTGTATAATTTTAGATTATTATTATGCGAAATAAGTTTTTTCCTAAAAGGTTACATGAAAATTAATTTGTGTAAATTATGTTTATGGTTGAACATTAGGAAAATTACTTTCAGGAACTAACATATATTGGTCAATAAACACAGAAATCACTATACCGTGATTTGTTTATATTGGTTATAGGGAGCCGGTCGGCCAAGCGGACAGCACGCTGGACTTGTGATCCTGTGGTCCTGGGTTCGATCCCAGGCGCCGGCGAGAAACAATGGGCAGAGTTTTTTTCACCCAATGCCCCTGTTACCTAGCAGTAAAATAGGTACCTGGGTGTTAGTCAGCTGTCACGGGCTGCTTCCTGGGGGTGGAGGCCTGGTCGAGGACCGGGCCGCGGGGACACTAAAGCCCCGAAATCATCTCAAGATAACCTGGTCAACATAGTTTATGCAGTGCCTCTTTTTTTCCCCAACTCGCATGTAACTTTCCTTCTCCTGCCTTTGCATTTCTCCTCCACTGTATTGTATTGTTCATAAGTCTGAAGATGTGTTGATTAACTCGACAGTGCTTAAGTTATTTCTTATTTAAAATTCCCTTCGTGGTTATACTACATATTTCACAATATTCATCACGTGTTAATTTCTGCGTGATTTACATCCATATGTGAGAAATAGATGATGTAATTAGAACGTCTGAGGTTGAAGGCCAGACGCTTCTCTAAAATGTTCTCAGCAATATAGGTACACACAATATTTGGTTCATTTACATTATAGATTCTCACACACAATATTTGGTTCATTTACATTATAGATTCTCACACACAATATTTGGTTCACTTACATTATAGATTCTCACACACAATATTTGGTTCACTTACATTATGGATTCTCACACACAATATTTCTCTTGAGTATGTATCCAACACGTACTCAACTGCGTCGCTTTCCAACTTCAGACTTGCTTTTAATTATAGTATATGGATGGGGAAATACTAACGAAACTCTTCATGACTTTTGTGAGACCAAATTGGAATATGCAGCAGTTGTGTGGTGCCCAAATCTCAAGAGGCACATAAAGAAACTGGAAAAGGTGCAACGGCATGCATGCTATGGCTACCGGAACTGAAACTCGTAACTCGAGTTACGAGGAGAGACTAAAGGCTTTAAACATGCCAAAACTTGAAGATAGAAGAAAAAGAGGTGGTATCATCCCCACTTATAAACTACTAACAGGAATCGTCGTAATTGACAAAGAGGAATTCCTGATATCAGCAACATCACGAACAAGAGGACACTGATTCAAGCTAAGGAAACAAAATATTGTAAAATTTTCTTTGCAAACAGAGTGGTAGACGGTTAGAACTAAGTAGGAAGGAGGTGGAGGCCAAAACAGTCAGTAGTTTAGAGCGATATATGACAAAGAGTACTGGGAAGACGGGACACCACAAACGTAGCTCTCATCCTGTAACTACACTTAGGTAATCACACACACACACACACACCTATTCTATATTTTTTATCTATATAAATGGAACTGTGTGTGATTAGAGGTCAGACGCTTTGGGCTATCCTCAACCAATTTTTCTGGGAGGTTGTTGTGGGGTAAGTACCTTACATGGGCTGGTCAGAGTCAGCTGCACTGTATCCTTTAAGAAAAATCGGCTCCTAGAGCGACTCCTGCTATTTTAATTGTCTGAAATCGGGGATTTGTTTTCCGGGGAATTGTTTAGCATTTTTTCAGTTTTTTATAATAATACATTTTCTGAGGGGGAGAGAGAAAGTGAGAGAGAGAGAGAGAGAGAGAGAGAGAGGATGAGAGGAGAGAGGGAGGGAGTGAAAGTGATAGAGAGGAGAGACAGACATACAGACGGACCCAGGCACTGCCAGGTACCCGTCTACTGTATATATATATATATATATATATATATATATATAGATATATATATATATATATAAATATATATATATATAGATATATATATATATATATATATATATATATATATATATATATATATATTATAATTAAAAGCAACTGAAGGAAAGTCATGTTAATAATGGTATGTGTAAATAACATATATCCAAAAAATGTTTTGGATATGTTCTAGAGTTTCGTTAATTGGATTTCATTAACGAAATGCAAACAGCGATTCTTTACTGGAATTAATTTAGTGTTTGAGCAGCGATGCTGGATAAAGTTCCTGTGCATGAAATGGAGGACTGATCGGTCGGAAACCTTTTAATTTATTGAGTTTATATTACTGATTAAATGATGGATCTCTTTAATTCATCCGGTTCCTTCCAGTGGCGCTGGATACACACACACTCACCCCCTTAGTGTGAGTCCACACACACACTCACTCCTTAACGTGATTCCAGTGTTTTGTGACACACGCACAGACACACACACACACACACACACACACACACACACACACACACACACACAACACACACACACACACACACACACACATAGGTGAGTAGGTGAGTACTGTTGTTTTTGTAAAAAAACTGACTGTTTTTGGCTAATAGGTGAGTACACACACACACACACACACACACACACACACACACACACACACACACACACACACACACACACACACACATGCATGAGTTACGAGGAAAGGCTGTGTGAAATGCACCTCACGACACTGGAAGACAGGAGAGTAAGGGAGACATGATCACTACCTACAGAATTCTCAGAGGAATTGACTGGGTGGATAATGATAAACTGTTTAACACGGGTGGTACGCGAGCAAGGGAAACTGAGTACCCAAATGAGCCACAGGAACGTTAGAAAGAACTTTTTCAGTGTCAGAGTAATTAACAGGTGGAATGCATTAGGCAGTGATGTGGTGGAGGCTGACTCCATACACAGTTTCAAATGTACATATGATAGAGCCCAGTAGGCTCAGGAATCTGTTCATTAGTTGATTGACAGTTGAGAGGCGGGACCAAACATCACCACACGTGTATTTTACAACAGGACTCTGGTCAAACTTTGTTATTAGATGCCTGGTCGCGATTGCCAGATATCCACTACGGGCTCACCTTAGTCCGTGCTACTTGGAACTTTGTTCCAGGTAGCGAATCTTTAACAACAACAACAACGATTGCCAGTCTTCTTTTTCTCTAATTTGTCAAGCTTGGTCTCGGGACCAACTCAAGGTGTAGGGAAGGATCCGAGGGTAACCAATGGGTAAGACCAGCTCAAGGTGCAGGGAAGGACCCGAAGGTAACTCTTAGGTAAGACCAGTTCAAGGGCAAAAAAGGGTCTTAGTGTGACTCTTGGGTAAGACCAAGTCAAGGGCAGGAAAGGGCCTTAGTGCTTTCTTACCTTAGGCATAAAGGACATATCTTGGGTAAGACATGAAGGTGATGAATATGATGATGATGACTTAGGTGGTGGTGATGAGTATGATGGTGATGACTAAGGTGATGATAATGACGTACTGTTGCTGGTACTGGCAAGTAGCGACTCTTAATGGATGCTGATGGTGGTCTTCAAGACAATTTAGCCAATATTATGCTCCTGGATGGTAATTCTTATCTTCAAATTAACTTATCACCTGCTTGATTATAATAGGCATAGTTTACATTCACGACACAACAGCCTGATGGTTCTGGCTGTTGGTGAAGGTGGGGGGCGTGGGCTGTACACGCTTATATGTGCTTATAGGGTTGAGATAAGCTCCTATCTCTCCGTCCCAACGATCTTAGATTAGTACAGTCACTCGGTTCCCAGTTTTTTTAACATTTGCATTTTAAATTTTGTACATTTGTATATTAACTTCAACGGCTTCTATCTTGAGGTTATCTTGAGATGATTTCGGGGCTTTTAGTGTCCCCGCGGCCCGGTCTTTGACCAGGCCTCCACCCCCAGGAAGCAGCCCGTGACAGCTGACTAACACCCAGGTACCTATTTTACTGCTAGGTAACAGGGGCATAGGGTGAAAGAAACTCTGCCCATTGTTTCTCGCCGCCGCCTGGGATCGAACCAAGGACCACGGAATCACAAGACCAGCGTGCTGTCCGCTCGGCCGACCGGCTCCCCCTACACCAAATCTATTCTACCTATTGACAGCACTTAACACTGAACAATATTTTTTCTAACGTCTCTGTGATTCGTGTGTCTAGTTACTTACTAGTTGACACACCATGATTTACAAGTATTTACTAGCTGACACTGATTTAATAGCATACACTAGCTGATAGTGAGTCTGCTGAGATAAGGGTTATTATTGTCACTATAAGTGTGTGTGTTATGCAAATACTGCGATCAGTATCCGTATTGCGTTCATACATCAGGCAGTCCAATCATTCTAATATGAGGGGCTGTTCAAAATCCATTTAGACTCGCTGGTTTCATTTCGTAGTTCAACTGACACAATGTTGTTTTTGTTATCACGCAGAAGCTTTAGTCCCATCATAAGATTGATTTCAAATATTCTATCTTGAATGCTAAGTATATTTAATTCTTTCCGCATATTGAGAACTTTAGTAGTTATAGGACAGCCAAGTATAATTCTCAGGGCTTCATTTAGCATTTTTTCCAGTCTATCAATACTTTTGCCATTTTGCAGGACTGAAGCTGATGCATGATAGTCTATTAGAGACCTTATATACGCTAAATACATCATTTTTGTTATTCTAATATTAAAATGTATTTCATTTTATAAAACCGTATTTCGGGCTGTGCCCCACTACAGTTCTGAGAGCCTTGAGTCTGTCTCTACATTGTTCATGTAACTTATTGACTGCAGTTGAGGTACAAGAGACAGACACACCAAGGTATTTGAAAGAAGAGACATAGTCTATTGGTATATTATCTATCTTAAGTTTTCGTGGTCCACTTTTGCGGTTGCCAATTTGTCTGTTAAATACCTTAGTTTTAGCCGCGTTGATTACAAGACCAAGGCTCATGTATACAAGCTGTATGTATACAATTTAAGATTGTTTGCATTTTGTGGTGGGTTTTAGTATGTACCAGGATGTCAAGCTCCTGTGTGTCCTGGGGTCAGTGGACGAGACCTGTGTGTCCTGGGGTCAGTGGACGAGAGCTCCTGTGTGTCCTGGGGTCAGTGGACGAGACCTCCTGTGTGTCCTGGGGTCAGAGGACGAGACCTCCTGTGTGTCCTGGGGTCAGTGGACGAGACCTCCTGTGTGTCCTGGGGTCAGTGGACGAGAGCTCCTGTGTGTCCTGGGGTCAGTGGACGAGAGCTCCTGTGTGTCCTGGGGTCAGTGGACGAGAGCTCCTGTGTGTCCTGGGGTCAGTGGACGAGACCTCCTGTGTGTCCTGGGGTCAGTGGACGAGAGCTCCTGTGAGTGTTGGGGTCAGTGAACGAGAGCTCCTGTGTGTCTTGGGATCAGTGGACGAGAGCTCTGTGTGTCTTGGGGTCAGTGGACGAGAGCTCCTATATATCCTGGGGTCAGTGGACGAGAGCTCCTCTGTGTCCGGCGTGGGGACAGACCACTGCAGTGACCTCGTTAAATATGTCATATCATAAAATAACCAACTTCCAGACCTCTCTCCATCACACCGCTCCGACAGGATTTTGTTTACTGTCGGGACGTTTACTTAAGCAGCTCCGAGCATGTGACTGGACCAGCAGATAAATTCCCAAACCTTTTTCCTCAATCTGCAACACACCTTTGTAAATGCACATTAATGACACTATGTAAAAGACACATCGAACACTTTATGTATGGCAGACGTAAATCTGTGTATCTATGTATTTAAGTATGTAGGTTAGCTTAGCATTTTAAATGCACTACAATAATCTTCTTTGGTTGATTGTTCAATAAATCTCTGAACTATATGTTTAACAGATCTCTCGCACTGTCCATGGAGGACAGAAGAAAATGTATATATGTTGGTTAGCACTGTAAATGTGTGGCCACGTCTGTGGTAGAAAAATAATAAAAATTATAAAAACTCCATAAATAATACAACAGTTTTGTCGACCCATAAACGTTCATACCCACGCAACTCACCTACTGTATCGAGGCCGATTCATAGTGAATGTCAATATTATGTTACTTAAATTGTTACTAATGTCGCGTTTCTAACGGATTGTATTATATGCGATGAATTAGATTGTCGGCAATGGATGAGTATATCTGGCCTTTGATGGGTATTATCATTAGATTTTTTAATTTGTTAGAACAACACATAATGTTTTATGATATAGTAAGAAAAAAAATAAATTGAGAGATTGAATATAAAGATCCGTTGTGGGGGAGGGGAGGGGGTCGTTTGGCTATCATGTTATGTGGCACTCGATTCAGTAATGCGAACCCAGACTCGCCTGAGAGATATGTACCCAAGTGCAATTACTGTGAAAAAATTGCTTAATGTAACCCGCAAGCATCTGACCTCTAATCTCGAGGCTTGAACAGACACAGATTCAAATTTATAGACTAGATATGGGTGTGTGTGGTGAGTGGGAAGGTTAGGTTAGGTGTTGGAGGAGGTCTTGATCTCGAACAATATTATCTCAATTATTTATATATATTATATGAATAATAATTTCCATATATGTTCTGGGATATATTAATATTAGAAATGATTCACGATTACATAAAAAAGCTCTTTGCAAGTATTGTTTTTTTTTAGTAATGAAATTAAATAAAGCTGTGATGTACATCCATACTATTTCCGGATGGAAAAAAAAACTCATACTTCAATGGGGCGTAATTAGTGTTGCCGTGAAATCAAAATAGTTGTTATCAGCATTGTACAAACATTTCAGTATCAGAGTGACTAAGCGAGACCTAAACACACACACACACACACACACACACACACACACACACACACACACACACACACACACACACCACACACACACACACACACACACACACACACAGGAGGGACGCGAACAAGGGGACACATGTGGAAACTGAGTACCCACATGAGCCACAGAGAATTAGAAAGAACTTTTTCAGTGTCAGAGTAGTTAACGGATGGAATGCATTAGGCAGTGATGTGGTGGAGCTGACTCCATACACAGTTTCAATGTAGATATGATAGTGCCTAGTAGGCTCAGGAATCTGTACACC
>WNGS01162157.1:1595500-1607114 GCA_020271785.1 Procambarus virginalis
GAACACTTTTCAAACAAAAAAGAAGAAAAAAAAGAGGCAGGAAATGTGCATTTTAAACCCCTTATCTCTCACAAGAAAAAATCAATCGTGCCGAAAACATGCAGTAGCAACAACCTGTTGAATCAAAGCTTTGTTCTCACAGGAGGAACCAAGGTGATGTTTCCGTGGGTTAATCGCGATTCTGTTAGCAGACACATTCTGTTAGCAGACACATTCTGTTAGCAGACACATTCTGTTAGCAGACACATTCTGTTAACAGACACAATATGCCAGCAACAGAAGGACTGGTCAGTGGACACAGTTAGGCCGCAGCAGCAGGACTATGATGCAGCTATAAAAGCAGCAACAGAAGCAGTAACAGCAACTAGAGAAACAGCTACAAGTACCCTTTGGCAATTCAGCTTGTAGTGGGATGCAGATGGCATAGAGTGTAAAATGTGTCAACAAAGGCGGGGACACACACTTAGTTGATTGACGGTTGAGAGGCGGGACCAAAGAGCTAGAGCTCAACCCCCGCAAACACAACTAGGTGAATACACTTCATCTCATAAAGTGTGAAAATTTACTCATTTAGAGATAAAATTTAAACACCCGTTGCATAAAATGGCGAATAATTTTTTTTTATAATTGGCAATGTCTGAAATTCTTTCCACTTCAACCGTATTTCCCTTCACGTACATATAGGACACACATATATGTGGGATGTAAATATAAGATATGTAGACTAAAATTATAAACGGCGAATCTTCTGTAATCCTGTAATATCCATTATTGAAAATTATTTCCAGTATAAACTAAATAACTTATTACCTTCAATGTGTAATAATATATTGCAATTATAGAAGGTGCAGTGCAAGGAGTTTGTTACTAGCAATAATTATAATTAATTATAGAGTGCGGAGATAAATGTTAATATCAGATATTAGCTCAAGTCTGAATAACACCTTTGGTGCTCTCTGTAATCCTGTTGTGCTACCACTCACAGCGTGAGTATGGGGCGCACAATAAACTGTCTTTCACAAGGTGAGCATTGGGTGCAGCAGCAACAGGAGCAGCAACAGGAGCAGCAACAGGATCAGCAACAGGAGTGGAAGCAACAGGAGCAGCATCGTATCTACAACACAGCCGCCCACCACACTCGGTGTTCCAAGAGCAACATGACGATACAACGCCTCGATTAACCGATGCGCGGCCCTCGTCTGCCTGGCGGGGAGGCTGGCTTGGCTGCCTTATACTATCAGGGCCCTCGTCTGCCTGGTAGGGGAGGCTGGCTTGGCTGCCTTATACTATCAGGGCCCTCGTCTGCCTGGCGGGGAGGCTGGCTTGGCTGCCTTATACTATCAGGGCCCTCGTCTGCCTGGTAGGGGAGGCTGGCTTGGCTGCCTTATACTATCAGGGCCCTCGTCTGCCTGGCGGGTAGGCTGGCTTGGCTGCCTTATACTATCAGGGCCCTCGTCTGCCTGGTAGGGGAGGCTGGCTTGGCTGCCTTATACTATCAGGGCCCTCGTCTGCCTGACGGGGAGGCTGGCTTGGCTGCCTTATACTATCAGGGCCCTCGTCTTCCTAGCGGGGAGGCTGGCTTGGCTCCCTTATACTATCAGGGCCCTCGTCTGCCTGGTAGGGGAGGCTGGCTTGGCTCCCTTATACTATCAGGGCCCTCGTCTTCCTGGCGGGGAGGCTGGCTTGGCTCCCTTATACTATCAGGGCCCTCGTCTGCCTGGTAGGGGAGGCTGGCTTGGCTCCCTTATACTATCAGGGCCCTCGTCTTCCTGGCGGGGAGGCTGGCTTGGCTCCCTTATACTATCAGGGCCCTCGTCTGCCAGCAGGGAGGCTGGCTTGGCTCCCTTATACTATCAGGGCCCTCGTCTGCCTGGCGGGGAGGCTGGCTTGGCTCCCTTATACTATCAGGGCCCTCGTCTTCCTGGCGGGGAGGCTGGCTTGGCTGCCTTATACTATCAGGGCCCTCGTCTGCCTGGCAGGGAGGCTGGCTTGGCTCCCTTATACTATCAGGGCCCTCGTCTGCCTGGTAGGGAGGCTGGCTTGGCTCCCTTATACTATCAGGGATCTCGTCTTCCTGGCGGGGAGGCTGGCTTGGCTCCCTTATACTATCAGGGCCCTCGTCTGCCTGGCAGGGAGGCTGGCTTGGCTCCCTTATACTATCAGGGCCCTCGTCTGCCTGGCAGGGAGGCTGGCTTGGCTCCCTTATACTATTAGTAATCTCGTCTGCCTGGAGACAAGAGTGGGTTCGCTGCCTTATGCTATCAGGGACCTCCCTTGCCTTATAACAGATATATTTGGATTAAGATATCATAATATAACACGTTCTGGTAAGCCTCTGAAGCTTTAAAGGAAATAAAAATTACTCTTGGCTTTGTCGGTAGTTACACGCTCTCTGGGGGCTTTGTCGGTAGTTACATGCTCTCTGGGGGCTTTGTCAGTAGTTACATGCTCTCTGGGGGCTTTGTCAGTAGTTACACGCTCTCTGGGGGCTTTGTCAGTAGTTACATGCTCTCTGGGGGGCTTTGTCGGTAGATACACGCTCTCTGGGGGGCTTTGTCGGTAGATACACGCTCTCTGGGGGGCTTTGTCGGTAGTTACATGCTCTCTGGGGGGCTTTGTCGGTAGTTACACGCTCTCTGGGGGGCTTTGTCGGTAGTTACATGCTCTCTGGGGGCTTTGTCGGTAGTTACATGCTCTCTGGGGGCTTTGTCAGTAGTTACATGCTCTCTGGGGGCTTTGTCAGTAGTTACATGCTCTCTGGGGGCTTTGTCGGTAGTTACATGCTCTCTGGGGGGCTTTGTCGGTAGATACACGCTCTCTGGGGGGCTTTGTCGGTAGATACACGCTCTCTGGGGGCTTTGTCGGTAGTTACATGCTCTCTGGGGGGCTTTGTCGGTAGTTACATGCTCTCTGGGGGGCTTTGTCGGTAGATACACGCTCTCTGGGGGGCTTTGTCGGTAGATACATGCTCTCTGGGGGGCTTTGTCGGTAGTTACATGCTCTCTGGGGGGCTTTGTCGGTAGATACACGCTCTCTGGGGGGCTTTGTCGGTAGTTACATGCTCTCTGGGGGGCTTTGTCGGTAGTTACATGCTCTCTGGGGGGCTTTGTCGGTAGATACACGCTCTCTGGGGGCTTTGTCAGTAGCTAGATGCTTTCGGGTACATTTTCGTGTTGATAAATAGATTGAAAGTTTGGCTGGTCTATGGCTGGGTTACAATTTTTATGACCGTCACTGTTACGAATAATTCATGACTTTACAAATATTTATGCTCTTATTTTGGAGAGATTTTAGTGAAGGTGAACGATGCTTCCGGCGGTGTTGCCACAGTAAGGCTGTTGGCCTGCGATGAAATAACTGTTAGTCTGACCTGAATGTCTACGAGCTGAGGGGTAATATGCAAGTGAAATGCCCCACCGCTGGCCTGGCATCCAAGCTCAGCTCAGCGCTCAGAGCATACCAGTTAAACCAACTGTTAAAAGCCACACTAACCTCTTTTGCATGCTGCATTTCACTATATATATATATATATATATATATATATATATATATATATATATATATATATATATATATATATATCATCGCATATATATATATATATATATATATATATATATATATATATATATATATATATATATATATATATATATATATATATATATATATATATATATATATATATATATAAGAATATGTCTCTGAAAATAAATTGAGTCGTACAAAGAGTGGTAAAGAAAGTCAATATATAAAGGTAAGAATGTGAGGTGAAAGCGAGAAGGTTGAAGCATACTATAGGAGTTAGTAATAGAGAAGACTGCAGAAAGCCTTATGGAGTGGAGAACGAGGTAAAGCAGAGACACACAAGAAATAACAACAGAAGGTGAACAATAGAAAGAGAACCTCTAAGTGGTAAGGCTAAGTCAGATCACGTTTGTTAGCGTCAGAGCAATTTAACTATGTTCTGAGAAAGGCCAACTGATAACTCCTGAAGTTGTCAAGGTCATCCAATAACTTTCCGCAGTTAATGTTTACATTCCTGTTCAGCAAACATTGCCATGTATGACCTCTCTCTCCCTCGAGTACGTCATTCATCTAAGTGTTTAAAAACAGTAGGGGTCTCTGGGCCTACCCTTGGGGAACTCCACTTGTTATATTCCTCCAACTCGAAACCACTTCTCTAAATGTAACTCCCTGAGTAGGCGATGAGTCACAATAACCCTGCTAAAAAAATGTTGACCAGACCACACACTAGAAGGTGAAGGGACGACGACGTTTCGGTCCGTCCTGGACCATTCTTAAGTCGATTGTGAGAATGGTCCAGGACGGACCGAAACGTCGTCGTCCCTTCACCTTCTAGTGTGTGGTCTGATCAACATGTAACTCCCTGTTTCCTGTGCTTCAGGTTGTTCCTTTGCCAGTTCATTGTCGTCCCAGAGAGTTGTAGGCGAGGTTACAGGATTACTGCTGAGTCGGGTCTAGATTAGTGTGGGTTTAGTGTAGATTTATCGACGAAACGAATACAAATTTATGTAAACACCAACACGAGAGTAAACTTTATTTGTAAATGTCGCTTCGCTCGTAAGGGCTTAATAAAGCCTTAGGAGGTGAAACATTGACGAACAAACTCTAAAGTCTCTTCATGGCGTTTGCACCAATATGATTGGTCCGTTTCCCTCCAATCACGGTATGGGTCAAGAGAAAAATATCACCGAAAATACAATAGCAACAGAATAAAATCCAATCGAAAGTAAAAGGTCCGTAATGCAAGGCATAATCGGTTTAGCAGCAGCCAGTCACGGCCATAGAAGTCAATGACATTAAGAGCCTTCAACTGATCAAAACTAAGCTTCATTATAACTGACAGTTCGCTCAATAGATGGCGCTTGACAAAAACAAAACAAAATTTGTCTGCAAAAGTGAGTAATTAGCAACTGTCGAGTCCCAGGCTTTATCAGTGATTTTTGTTGGGAGTTTCCGCTCCACAATAGAATTTCAAAGTAGGTGTCCCTTGTGTTTGATCGCCTGTGTCGAGAGCTGAGATGCATGCGTTAGATTGCAAAAAGTTGCAGTTATTTGTTATATGTGCGGAGCTGAAGGTTCCTCGCGCCTCTCCTGTGGGTGTGTTTTCCTTGCCCTCAACCTACACTACACTACACACTCAATGAAGGTTGGTTGTTCCAATTCACTGTTGTTGGTTCACCTTGGTATCGAACACATGAACTGAAAATTGGTTGTGAGAACGTGTGCTGTCCTTGGTCACATTTTAGTGTTAAATGTTGACTTTTTTGGTATGAGCTTATTGTGTTACAGGCATCGCCTCCAGGCGGGCTATAGTCCCCTACAGGGCGAGAGCTTCACTCACCGGGTCGGGCTTCATTTCTAGAGTGAAGTGAAAATTTGTTTTGAGTAAACAGCTTGTTAAAAATGACAAATGCGTATTCGGGGTCGACCGCTGGATGGAATGGACTTGGTCAGAGGATGGGTTGTTTATATATTAATAGGTGACAAAATATATTTTTATCCATAACAGCCATCTTAAGGCTTTGGTCGTCCAATCTGTAGCCAGCGGTCGTCAATACAACTGAACAGATTAATCAAAATGGATATTTTCTCGATCGAATATCTTCGACGTTATACCAGCTTGTTGGTCATGTTATGTAGCCTTAGCCTATCGCCATTTTACATAGACTTGGCCTACCACCATTTTAAGGGGGATAGTATTGAACACCTTTTTCCCTAGTCTAGGAAGGTGTGTTGACAACCTGTCCAGGTGCCTGTGTAGTCAAGCGTGTCAGCGTCAGCAAGTGTGTTTAATATGTTGTGTGTTCAGTAGTTCAGCCAGTTGGGTGTATTCATTTATTTGCGTATCGGTGTGTTACGTGTAGATAATCCAGTATTCTATCTATCCATTAGTGATATACAGGGTCGAGCTTCGGCTTCTGGGCCCCGTCCTGTCGGTCGTAGGATGCAATGATGTCTGACTCTGATGATGTAAAGAGTCAAGGGAAGATATGGTACATCATACCTTCTCTAGAACCTTATCTGGTATTTGACCCAGTCTTTTCTCCCTTAAACACTCATTCCACTCGCTCACTGCTCACACGTCAGCCCGTAGTCTCAGTTTGCCACTTCGTAACAAAATACAACTGTTTTTAACTAGAAACTTGTAAACCCAAGCAACCCGCCTAACAGAGGCCGTCAATATTATGGTGCTTAAATGTTTAATAATCGCATTTTTAACGCATTGGTTTATTCCGTATAAAATTCGACGTGTTAAGTGAGAAGACAGATGGCACACGCGTTAACATAACTGCTTCTCGACGTCTTCAGAGCTCATCTGAAATTCTAACTACCAACCACGCCCTCTCTCTTTCTGTTAACTAGTTTGTCTGCATTTATAGTCATTTATGTCTCAGTCATGTCCCTTCCCTTTCGTTCGTCATGATGTGCGTAATCATTACGTTCAGTATGTAGCGTATTACAGTTGGCATTCTTCTCGACTAGTAATCAGGGATAAAATGTGTGATTTGAGGACCAGGATGGCAGTGGTGCCGGATGTGCTCGGGCGTTCCCTTGGAGGGTAAAATGCAAAGCCTTGAGCCTCTATATACGTCTCCTGACGGCGGAAACTAACACACTTAGCGGCGAATACTCACACACATAGGAAGACTGGTTTTTGGTGGGCAGCAAGAGTCCCAAACGGAGGATGGCGCCGGCCCCATCACTCCCCACACAGAAAAAAACACAGAATGGGTAAACAACGTCGCGGTAGAAACGCGATGTTGGGAAAACATCGCTTTTACACCTGAACCCTATGGGAAAATACGCAAAAATGTCTTCCAATGACCGACAGAACAAGAGTCGGCCCCTCTCCTCACCCCGAGGGCTCACCAGGAGCCAACCCGCGGCAACTCTTGGCCAACCCGCGACAACTCTCAGCCAACCCGCGGCAACTCTTGGCCAACCCGCGGCAACTCTTGGCCAACCCGCGGCAACTCTCAGCCAACCCGCGGCAACTCTCAGCCAACCCGCGGTAACTCTTGGCCAACCCGCGGCAACTCTTGGCCAACCCGCGGCAACTCTCAGCCAACCCGCGGTAACTCTTGGCCAACCCGCGGCAACTCTCAGCCAACCCTCGGCAACTCTTGGCCAACCCGCGGCAACTCTTGGCCAACCCGCGGCAACTCTCAGCCAACCTGCGGCAATTCTCAGCCAACCCGCGGCAACTCTTGGCCAACCCGCGGCAACTCTCGGCCAACCCGCGGCAACTCTTGGCCAACCCGCGGCAACTCTTGGCCAACCCGCGGCAACTCTTGGCCAACCCGCGGCAACTCTCAGCCAACTCGCGGCGCCGGATATCGTTTCCTCGCCCGAAGAGCCAACCTGAAAACTGAAAAACGTGTCGGCTTGCCTGTGACCCGGGGCGACAAGTGCGCCTGGCATCTTAACAATCCCATTAAAGACGAATGCCTGACGGCAGTAGAGAGATCCAATTTGTCACGTGTTCCGATGGTTCCCAAGGCGCTGCAATCCGTCCAGACGTCAGCTTGTCAAGGTTGAACCACTAGTCACACACAAAACAATTGGGCATGTTAATAATTGGGAGTTAATTAACTGTTGTGAGGATCCTCTTGGGAAGGACCTTTGGGGGGGGACCTCGATTCAAGCCTAAAGTGTGTGTGTGTGTGTGTGTGTGTGTGTGTGTGTGTGTGTGTGTGTGTGTGTGTGTTTGTGTGTACTCACCTAGTTGTGCTTGCAGGGGTTGAGCTCTGGCTCTTTGGTCCCGCCTCTCAACCGTCAATCAACAGGTGTACAGATTCCTGAGCCTATTGGGCTCTATCATATCTACACTTGAAACTGTGTATGGAGTCAGCCTCCACCACATCACTTCCTAATAGGGTGTGCGTGTGTGTGTGTGTGTGTGTGTGTGTGTGTGTGTGTGTGTGTGTGTGTGTGTGTGTGTGTACAGGCTTCCTGTCCCTGATAAAGATAATGATTATTATAATATTGCTTATAGCTAATGTTGTGTTCATTATGCTGAGTGTGTAGGCAATGTTAGAAGTATGTTGCATGTATTCACTACATACATGAACGCCAAGGTTAATGTAGACTTCATTGGCTGATAACGTTTGGTCTTTAAGCTTAAGCCTTATCTACTCTAATCTTGTTTGGTTATCTATAGTTTATACGTTGTTAACACTGTGTTTCACTACAGTGTGTCAACTGTGATGTTGTTGTTAAAGATTCGCTACCTGGAACAAAGTTCCATGCAGCACGGGCTAAGGTGAGCCCGTAGTACCTGTGATACGGGCGAATATTGCCTATGTTGTATGTGTTCATTTTCATGCGTATGTTTACTATGTTGTATGTTGCGTGGCGGAGGCCGCGACGATTGGGCAGAATACCACCCAGCTGTATGTACCCTTTTGTTATATGTTTTTATTGTAAATAGTTTGGTCTCGGATGTTGATTCAGGAAGCTATTCTTGTTGGCAACACAGACTGCTGGCCAGAACCTGACATGGCAACACTCTTGCATTACAAGTTATCAGTCTCTATTATTTACTTGTTAGTTAATGATTAAATATTCAGCATTATTTTGTTTACAATTTATTATAATAATTATTAAATAATTCGTTTATTTACCCATTCACGTGTTTACGTCCATTTATCCGCTCATTCATTTAATTATATTTTATTGCGTGAGAACGAAAGCTTTTCAGGAATAACTTGGAAGTCTTGGCAATTAGCAATATATTTTCCCAAAATATGTTTGGGCGTTCCGACACCTATTGCACATGTTGCAAGTGGCTGCCATATTGTTGCAAGTGGCTGCCATATTGCTTCCCACGTTGTGTATCTTAAATTGGGTCTCCAGCTTTGATTAAACTCTGCCGTAGTATCGAGAGCTTTTGTGTTTTGTCTGTGGTTTACAGTGTAGGTAGTAATATTTAGTGTGAAGATAGGTGATCTAATTGGCTCTAATTGGAATTAATGGTGAGAGTCGTATAGGGACAGGAAAGGACACAAGTATCATTGCTTACATAACAAAGCCACCCACCATCACTGGTTCAGTCACCCACCATCACTGACTGGGTCACCCACCATCACTGACTGGGTCACCCACCATCACTGACTGGGTCACCCACCATCACTGGTTCAGTCACCCACCATCACTGACTGGGTCACCACCATCACTGACTGGGTCACCCACCATCACTGACTGGGTCACCCACCATCACTGACTGGGTCACCCACCATCACTGACTGGGTCACCCACCATCACTGACTGGGTCACCCACCATCACTGACTGGGTCACCCACCATCACTGACTGGGTCACCCACCATCACTGACTGGGTCACCCACCATCACTGACTGGGTCACCACCATCATGACTGGGTCACCCACCATCACTGACTGGGTCACCCACCATCACTGACTGGGTCACCCACCACACTGACTCGGGCCAACCCACCGCCTGGTGATCACTGACTCGGGCCAACCACCGCCTGATGATCACTGACTCGGGCAACCCACCGCCTGATGATCACTGACTCGGGCCAACCCACCGCCTGATGATCACTGACTCGGGCAAACCACCGCCTGATGATCACTGACTCGGGCCAACCCCGCCTGGTGATATCACTGACTCTGGCCAACCCACCGCCATCAACAGTGTAAAACAAGCTGGGAATTGTAAGCGTAGTCTCCAATGAGATCTTTTGCTAAGTTTGCAAACTTTCCTTTTACCCGAAGCACTTCCAACAACCAGAACCCGCAACTTGGTCAAATTAGACGAAGTGAACTACGTTAGCATTTTGCTCGTTAGTCGCGTTAACGGCTGTTAGTAACTGAGGCCACGGAGTGGGCGGTGGGGACAGAGGCGTGCCACACCAGTGAGGGGAACTGGGGTTATGTGGGGGGGTTGTACTGGGGTTGTGGGGTTGGTACTGGGGTTGTGGGGGTTGGTACTGGGGTGTGGGGGTTGGTACTGGGGTGTGGGGGTTGGTACTGGGGTTGTGGGGGTGTACTGGGGTTGTGGGGGTTGGTACTGGGTTGTGAGGTGGGGGTCTTGATGGCGCCAGAGTCCGGTCAGATCATCGGACTATACTCGGCAACCTTTGACTTACCCCAAAGAAGCACATTTTTACCGTATTGAATAATAATAATAACTATATCAAATTTAATATTATATATTGTAATTTCGTGTACAGTTAGGCCAGAATAGGTTATGTTTTGGTTCTGGTGTTAACATAGGAAGAGAGCGAAGTACTGTTCGACAAAAGTTCGAACGTAGTCAGGTGTGAGTTACGTGTCTGAGTATAAGTGACTTGTTTACTGTGTACTGCATCGTGATAGCAGCTTGACGATTAAATGCGACCTCAGAACACTGAATTATGAACAAAAAATTGTACCACTTACGGCTATTCATGCCCGTGCACCTCTTGGGTGGTTTAATCTTTATCAATCATCAATCTTGTGTTCGAGCCAGAAGCCTCTCGGTGGAGTCGAAGATAGAGCGGCTAGATAGAGCGACACCCTAGTTAAAGGGGACGCCAGGGTGTCGGGTATTACCAGTGTGAGGCGCAGGGGGGGAGGGACCATGGAGTCCAGGACAGTCACTATGGGGGTCCAGGGGACGCAGCTGCTTGTGCAAGAACTGTTTTGAGCGTCCACCAGCGGGTGAATATTGCCACCAACAAGGCCTCCACACACCTGCTTCACATGTGGGGCAGAGCTCAGGCGGTTTGTACTGTTTTCCTCGCTTAGATCCCTGGCTGTAGTTTGTGATTATTGTTTTTCTCTAAAAGAGGGTTCATACTATTAAATAATAGCGTCCCTAATAGGACTGGTGGTAGAGGTTCTCTCCCCATAGAGCTGAGAGATTTTGGACGTCAATTAGTGTTTTAAAATGGATTCTAACTTTTTTTTTTAGTCAAACATATCAAGGCAAAATATATTCAACCCCGTTCTGTTGATGTGCCACAACTTACAAATACAACTACTAACGTAACAAGAGACGTATGAACCCACGCCACCCTCCTATCCTGACCAACCGATGCACAGTGTAGGAGTAAGGGTAGCTGTAGTTGTAGTATTGTAGTTTCAGAGCTTTGAAAGCAGCAAAGTTATACTCAGCTTTTCATCTTGTTCCATTCAGTGCGGTATTGTAGATTTCTTTTTCTGTTGAAGGGAATGGAGTAAGGAAGCTTCAAACTTCACAGCTACAGTTTGTTCATACAGGCACTGTAACGGTGCCAATGACAGTAGTATTGTCAGCAGATAACCCCTGCCTTGTGTCATCTGTTCCTGTGATCCCGTGGTGTGTAGATAAGATGCTCGTAGAGTGAAAGTGGTTGGTAGGATGTCGCAATGGTGCTGTATGGATGATACGTGTGTAGCAGAGGGCGATTCTCATACATTGAAGACTAGATGGGGTACCAGGCGGTGCCTGGGTCTCTTTGTCTGTCACCCTCCTTCCCTCCATCCCTTTCCCCGTCCCCTCCCTCTATCTCGTTCTCCCTCCTCTCTCATTAAGCAAAACATGCTCGAGTAATGTTGAATCAACGTCGATAATAGCTATAAAATCTGCTGGTAAACACACTA
>WNGS01162157.1:1608114-1618114 GCA_020271785.1 Procambarus virginalis
GTTAAATGTTGACTTTTTTGGTATGAGCTTATTGTGTTACAGGCATCGTCTCCAGGCGGGCTACAGTCCCCAGGGCGAGGGCTTCACTCACCGGGTCGGGCTTCACTTCTAGAGTGAAGTGAAAATTTGTTTTGAATAAACAGCATGTTAAAAATGACGAATGCGTATTAGGTGTCGACCGCTGGATGGAATGGACTTGGTCTGAGGACGGGTTGTTTATATATTAATAGGTGACAAAATATATTTTTATCCATAACAGCCATCTTCAGGCTTTGGTCGTCCAATCTGTAGCCAGCGGTCGTCAATAGAAGTAAAATAAACAGATTAATCAAAATGGGTATTTTCTCGATCGAATATCTTCGACGTTATACCAGCTTGTTGGCCATGTTATGTAGTCTTAGCCTATCGCCATTTTACATAGACTTGGCCTACCACCGTTTTAAGGGGGATAGTATGGAACACCTTTTTCCCTAGTCTAGGAAGGTGTTTTGACAAACCTGTCCAGGTGCCTATGTAGTCAAGCGTGTCAGCAAATGTGTTTAATATGTTGTGTGTTCTGTAGTTCAGCCAGTTGGGTGTATTCATTTATTTGCGTATCAGTGAGTTACGTGTAGATAATCCAGTATTATATCTATCCATTAGTGATATACAGGGTCGAGCTTCGGCTTCTGGGCCCCGTCCTGTCGGTCGTAAGATGCAATGATGTCTGACTCTGATGATGTAAAGAGTCAAGGGAAGGTATGGTACATCATACCTTCTCTAGAACCTTATCTGGTAATTGACCCAGTCTTTTCTCCCTTAAACACTCATTCCACTCCCTCGCTGCTCACACGTCAGCCCGTAGTCTCAGTTTGCCACTTCGTAACAAAATACAACTGTTTTGTTTAACTAGAAACTTGTAAACCCAAGCAACCCGCCTAACAGAGGCCGTCAATATTATGGTGCTTAAATGTTTAATAATCGCATTTTTAACGCATTGGTTTATTCCGTATAAAATTCGACGTGTTAAGTGAGA
The DNA here is from genome assembly GCA_020271785.1 of Procambarus virginalis. NCBI lineage: Eukaryota > Metazoa > Arthropoda > Malacostraca > Decapoda > Cambaridae > Procambarus > Procambarus virginalis. The sequence continues at coordinate 1,609,130 of WNGS01162157.1, forward strand.
AGACAGATGGCACACGCGTTAACATAACTGCTTCTCGACGTCTTCAGAGCTCATCTGAAATTCTAACTACCAACCACGCCCTCTCTCTTTCTGTTAACTAGTTTGTCTGCATTTATAGTCATTTATGTCTCGGTCATGTCCCTTCTCTTTCGTTCGTCATGATGTGTGTAATCATTACGTTCAGTATGTAGCGTATTACAGTTGGCATTCTTCTCGACTAGTAATCAGGGATAAAATGTGTGATTTGAGGACCAGGATGGCAGTGGTGCCGGATGTGCTCGGGCGTTCCCTTGGAGGGTAAAACGCAAAGCCTTGAGCCTCTATATACGTCTCCTGACGGCGGAAACTAACACACTTAGCGGCGAATACTCGCACACATAGGAAGACTGGTTTTTGGTGGGCAGCAAGAGTCCCAGACGGAGGATGGCGCCGGCCCCATCACTCCCCACACATAAAAAAGCGCAGAATGGGTAAACAACGTCACGGTAGAAACGCGATGTTGGGAAAACATCGTGTATACATCTCCTGAACCCTGTGGGAAAATACGCAAAAATGTCTTCCAGTGGCCGACAGAACAAGAGTCATTCCCTCTCCTCACCCCTAGGGCTCACCAGGAGCCCACCAACACTAGCCAACCAGCGGCAACTCTTGGCCAACCCGCGGCAACTCTCGGCCAACCCGCGGCAACTCTTGGCCAACCCGCGGCAACTCTCAGCCAACCCGCGGCAACTCTTGGCCAACCCGCGGCTACTCTCAGCCAACCCGCGGCAACTCTCAGCCAACTCGCGGCGCCGGATATCGTCTCCTCGCCCGAAGAGCCAACCTGAAAACTGAAAAACGTGTCAGCTTGCCTGTGACCCGGGGCGACAAGTGCGCCTGGTATCTTAACAATCCCATTAAAGACGAATGCCTGACGGCAGTAGAGAGATCCAATGTGTCACGTGTTCCGATGGTTCCCAAGGCGCTGCAACCCGTCCAGACGTCAGCTTGTCAAGGCTGAACCACTAGTCACACACAAAACGATTGGGCATGTTAATAATTGGGAGTTAATTAACTGTTGTGAGGATCCTCTTGGGAAGGACCTTTAGGGGGGACCTCGATTCAAGCCTAAAGTGTGTGTTTGTGTGTGTGTGTGTGTGTGTGTGTGTGTGTGTGTGTGTGTGTGTGTGTGTGTGTACTCACCTAGTTGTGCTTGCAGGGGTTGAGCTCTGGCTCTTTGGTCCCGCCTCTCAACCGTCAATCAACAGGTGTACAGATTCCTGAGCCTATTGGGCTCTATCATATCTACACTTGAAACTGTGTATGGAGTCAGCCTCCACCACATCACTTCCTAATAGGGTGTGTGTGTGTGTGTGTGTGTGTGTGTGTGTGTGTGTGTGTGTGTGTGTGTGTGTGTGTGTGTGTGTGTTCGTGTGCGTGTGCGTGTGCGTGTGCGTGTGTGTGTGTGTGTGTGTGTGTGTGTGTGTGTGTGTGTGTGTGTGTGTGTGTGTGTACAGGCTTCCTGTCCCTGATAAAGATAATTATTATTATAATATTGCTTATAGCTAATGTTGTGTTCATTATGCTGAGTGTGTAGGCAATGTTAGAAGTATGTTGCATGTATTCTCTACATACATGAACGCCAAGGTTAATGTAGACTTTATTTCGCTGATAACGTTTGGTCTTTAAGCTTAAGCCTTATCTACTCTAATCTTGTTTGGTTATCTATAGTTTATACGTTGTTAACACTGTGTTTCACTACAGTGTGTCAACTGTGATGTTGATAAAGATTCGCTACCTGGAACAAAGTTCCATGCAGCACGGGCTAAGGTGAGCCCGTAGTACCTGTGATACGGGCGAATATTGCCTATGTTGTATGTGTTCATTTTCATGCGTATGTTTACTATGTTGTATGTTGCGTGGCGGAGGCCGCGACGATAGGGCAGAATACCACCCAGCTGTACGTACCCTTTTGTTATATGTTTTTATTGTAAATACTTTGGTCTCGGATGTTGATTCAGGAAGCTATTCTTGTTGGCAACACAGACTGCTGGCCAGAACCTGACATGGCAACACTTCTGCATTACAAGTTATCAGTCTCTATTATTTACTTGTTAGGTAATGATTAAATATCATTATTTTGTTTGCAATTTATTATAATTATTAAATTCGTTTATTTACCCATTCACGTGTTTACGTCCATTTATCCGCTCATTCATTTAATTATATTTTATTGCGTGAGAACGAAAGCTTTTCAGGAATAACTTCGAAGTCTTGGCAATTAGCAATATATTTTCCCAAAATATGTTTGGGCGTCCCGACACCTATTGCACATGTTGCAAGTGGCTGCCATATTGTTGCAAGTGGCGGCCATATTGCTTCCCACGTTGTGTATCTTAAATTGGGTCTCCAGCTTTATTTGATTAAACTCTGCCGTATTATCGAGAGCTTTTGTGTTTTGTCTGTGGTTTAGAGTGTAGGTAGTAATATTTAGTGTGAAGATAGGTGATCTAATTGGCTCTAATTGGAATTAATGGTGAGAGTCGTATAGGGACAGGAAAGGACACAAGTATCATTGCTTACATAACAAAGCCAGCCACCATCACTGGTTCAGTCACCCACCATCACTGGCTGGGTCACCCACCATCACTGACTGGGTCACCCACCATCACTGACTGGGTCACCCACCATCACTGACTGGGTCACCCACCATCACTGACTGGGTCACCCACCATCACTGACTGGGTCACCCACCATCACTGACTGGGTCACCCACCATCACTGACTCTGGCCAACCCACCGCCATCAACAGTGTAAAACAAGCTGGAAATTGTAAGCGTAGTCTCCAATGAGATCTTTGCTAAGTTTACAAACTTTCCTTTTACCCGAAGCACTTCCAACAACCAGAACCCGCAACTTGGTCAAATTAGACGAAGTGAACTACGTTAGCCATTTTGCTCGTTAGTCGCGTTAACGGCTGTTAGTAAGTGAGGCCATGGAGTGGGCGGTGGGGACATGAGGCGTGCCACACCAGTGAGGGGAACTGGGGTTATGTGGGGGGGGGGTGTACTGGGGTTGTGGGGGAGGGTGTACTGGGGTTGTGGGGGGAGCGTGTACTGGGGTTGTGGGGGTTGGTACTGGGGTTGTGGGGGTTGGTACTGGGGTTGTGGGGGTTGGTACTGGGGTTGTGGGGGTTGGTACTGGGGTTGTGAGGTGGGGTCTTGATGGCGCCAGAGTCCGGTCAGATCATAGGATTATACTCGTCCAACCTTTGACTTACCCCAAAGAAGCACATTTTTACCGTATTGAATAATAATCATAAACTATATCAAATTTAATGTTATATATTGTAATTTCGTGTACAGTTAGGCCTTGAATAGGTTATGTTTTGGTTCTGGTGTTAACATAGGAAGAGAGTGAAGTACTGTTCGACAAAAGTTCGAACGTAGTCAGGTGTGAGTTACGTGTCTGAGTATAAGTGACTTGTTTACTGTTGTACTGCATCGTGATAGCAGCTTGACGGTTAAATGCGACCTCAGAACACTGAATTACTGAACAAAAAATTGTACCACTTACGGGCTATTCATGCCCGTGCCACCTCTTGGGTGGCTTAATCTTTATCAATCATCAATCTTGTGTTGGAGCCAGAAGCCTCTCGGTGGAGTCGAAGATAGAGCGGCTAGATAGAGCGACACCCTAGTTAAAGGGGACGCCAGGGTGTCGGGTATTACCAGTGTGAGGCGCAGGGGGGGAGGGACCCTGGAGTCCAGGACAGTCACTATGGGGGTCCAGGGGGACGCAGCTGCTTGTGCAAGAACTGTTTTGAGCGTCCACCAGCGGGTGAATATTGCCACCAACAAGGCCTCCACACACCTGCTTCACATGTGGGGCAGAGCTCAGGCGGTTTGTACTGTTTTCCTCGCTTAGATCCCCTGGCTGTAGTTTGTGATTATTGTTTTTCTCTAAAAGAGGGTTTCATTACTATTAAATAATAGCGTCCCCTAATAGGACTGGTGGTAGAGGTTTCTCTCCCCATAGAGCTGAGAGATTTTGGACGTCAATTAGTGTTTTAAAATGGATTCTAACTTTTTTTTTTAGTCAAACATTAAGGCAAAATATATTCACCCCGTTCTGTTGATATGCCACAACTTACAAAATACAAACTACTAACGTAACAAGAGACGTATGAACCCACGCCACCCTCCTATCCTGACCAACCGATGCACAGTGTAGGAGTAAGGGTAGGGTAGTGGTAGTATTGTAGTTTCAGAGCTTTGAAAGCAGCAAAGTTATACTCAGCTTTTCATCTTGTTCCATTTCAGTGCGGTATTGTAGATTTCCTTTTTCTGTTGAAGGGAATGGAGTAAGGAAGCTTCAAACTTCACAGCTACAGTTTGTTCATACAAGCACTGTAACGGTGCCAATGACAGTAGTATTATCAGCAGATAACCCACTGCCTTGTGTCATCTGTTCCCTGTGATCCCGTGGTGTGTAGATAAGATGCTCGTAGAGTGAAAGTGGTTGGTAGGATGTCGCAATGGTGCTGTATGGATGATACGTGTGTAGCAGAGGGCGATTCTCATACATTGAAGACTAGATGGGGTACCAGGCGGTGCCTGGGTCTCTTTGTCTGTCACCCCCCCCGTCCCTCCATCCCTTTCCCCGTCCCCTCCCTCTCTCTCGTTCTCCCTCCTGTTCTCTCATTAAGCAAAACATGCTCGAGTAATGTTGAATCAACGTCGATAATAGCTAAAAAATCTGCTGGTAAACACACTATGAATGATCGAACCCACATTTCTGGCTTCATGCGAGTCGTTTGTTGTCGCAATAAGAGCCATTCCTCATTAAAGAAGGGCATGGAGGTCGACTCCAACCATCCTATGACACTCTATACATTCAAACTTCACAATGGAAAGTTGCAAGAGACTAGCCACAGCCATCTGGTCTCTTGCCTCGAACATTTACTTTGACAGATATTGACGATCCCCATTTAGTAGATGTGATCGTGAACTCAAAATAGACCCCATTTTGATCTATTATCTATTCCACAGATGGTTGTCATTTACCCGAAATTATGATTCTGGAGTGAAGATGAATTTAGTGGAGATTAAGACGGAGTAGTGGGCTGGCGTTCACGCAGTAAAGTGCCTCTTCAATGGAGATTGTGTTAAACTAGAATATAAAATGCTGAAATTGCGTCGGCGATTCTTTTGATCGCACTTTTAAAGCCATTTATGGATTTTTTTTTCATTTCTCGCTGCATGTGTAGAACTAATAGAAGAGAAAGGGGGACACTTTCTTCTGTAGACTTCTTGTTATTAATTGCTCCTCTGTCGACAGCAATTTTAAATTCTCTCTCTCTCTCTCTCTCTCTCTCTCTCTCTCTCTCTCTCTCTCTCTCTCTCTCTCTCTCTCTCTCTCTCTCTCTCTCTCTCTCTCTCTCTCTCTCTCTCTCTCGAGCACGTTCTCTTTTTCGTCCGGATTTACAGTTATTTTTCTTCCGTCCGGCTCTGTTTTCACCTAGATTTATGTGACCCTCGAGGAGGAGATAAGAACCAAGTGCATTTTGCTTGATCCAACGTCCGTCGGGGACCATTTGCGAAGCCCCGTCACCCCCACCCTTCTCTCTCTCTCTCTCTCTCTCTCTCTCTACCCTTCTCCCTGCCCAGCTAGTAACCCCCTGCCTTAAAATAGTGTCCCTCCGCCTAATATTCATTCCATTCACGGGCCAGCNCTTGACCTGACAGCTAATTCAGGCTTCGTTGAGCACTTCAACTTTGATGATGAGTTGATGTGAGGGGCGTTGGGGGGGGTGAGGTGTTGGTGTGAGGGGCGGGGTGAGGTGTTGAACAACACTGAAGCACTGTTTCACCTGGTCCAGACGTAATCCCCATCTCGGGTCATGGCTCACTGACGACTGGTGTGAGAGGATGGAAGGGATGAGATGGAGGAGAGGGAAGGAACTGGAGAGATGGTGGGTCTAGGAAGTGGGAGAAGAAATATGGTGGAGAGAAGCGGAAGGGAATAAAGGAGCGGAAGAGGAAAGACAAAAGATACATAGTAAGAGGAGGGAGTAACACCAGACGCTAAGAGAGGTATAGAGAGAGTATCAACAACACCCAAGTCGACACCAAACGTATTTTAATATATTATAGCAGTGGAATTATGTTAGAAGGGAAGCCAGTCTAACTAAGCCTTTAACGGTTAGAAAAAACAGGCATATGTAGGCAGGCGATGAGTCACAATAACGTGGCTGAAGAATGTTGACCAGACCACACACTAGAAGGTGAAGGGACGACGACGTTTCGGTCCGTCCTGGACAATTCTCAAGTCGATTGTGAGGACCATCAAGTCGGACCAATCGACTTGAGAATGGTCCAGGACAGACCGAAACGTCGTCGTCCCTTCACCTTCTAGTGTGTGGTCAGGTCAACACGCATATGTAGCTCTCCCATTGTCTTCAGTCACTCAGTGCGTAAACACACTCTCTTTCTATCCTATCTACCTCGCTACGTTTCTTATATTCACATTATGGAGTTTGGTTAAGTGTGTAAGTTTATTATGGAGTTTGGTTAAGTGAGTTTGGTTTGGTTAAGTGTGTGTTAAGTGTGCTAAGTGTGAAGGGGGGCAGTGTGAGTAATGAAGGTGAAGAGGTACAGGCGAGCATGAATAATGGTGAAGATGTGTGAGTTATGACAGCAGGCGGAATGGCCGCCATGCTGACACTGTGTTTGGTAATTAAGGTAAGTTTGCTGTCTTTTGTCAGGCAGCTGAGAGGATTTGTAAACTTTTTTACATGTATTTCTACATATATGGATGTCTATAGGCGAATACATATATACACTTAGTTGTGTTTTAACATGTTTTTATCTGTTTAAGGGTCTTGTTTTGGCAGGAGGGGATGGGGTGGCGTTTGCGGGGTTCTGGTCTGCATTTCATCTTGGAATTATGCATTATGAAGCTTGGTTCAAATCAAGAAGATCCAAGCTCTTGGGCCACAGCTGAGTGGCTGGGCGTGTTGCACACCTTGGTGCTCCTGCTGTTGTAATCTGTTGTTAAGTGGCTGTATGTTTAGGGAATGATGGAGCACGTTCTCCAGGGACGTCAGGGACGGGTACTAGCGGCTTTAAACAGACACAGGGACCCGACCACAACTGTGGCCGCCAGACAAAGGAAAACTTCTCCAGAGGTGAAGGTCTTCACGGCGCTTCCTTCCTGATCTTAACACTCACCACTTCCGCACCTCAACCTGACTGTTTGTCTCTACTGGTGACCTTGTCTCCTGGGACCAGATTCACGAAGCAGTTACGCAAGCACTTACGAATCTGTATAGCTTTTCTCAATCTTTCGCGGCTTTGTTTACAGTTATTAAACAACTAATGAGCTCTGAATCACCAGGAGGCTGTTTATAACAATAACATCAGTTGATTGGAAAGTTTTAATGCTTGTAAACTGTTTAATAAATGTAACCAAAGCCGTCAAAGATTGAGGAAAGATGTACAGGTTCGTAAGTACTTGTGTAACTGCTTCGTGAATCTGGCCCCAGGTGGCTGGTGACCTTCTCTCCTGGTGGCTGGTGACCTTGTCATGGTAACTGGTGACCTTGTTCTCCCGAGGTGTCCCTAATAACATATTCAGGTCAGATTCATTTCACTTCCGTGAATCGACAAGAATTACATTACTTCGAAGTAATTTCTTAAAATACTCCAGTAGGACAAGGTATAAATAATTTACAAAAACATTTATTGATGGATTTGCTGAAATATGAAGTAAAGCGGAACGACTTTTAGTCGACTTTTCTCACTATTCTACAGGCCGTGAGACTTGTGCAAACGTTCTGATAAACTCTTTTTGATGTAATATTTTCCATCGGAAAACCTAAATACAGAAGAAGAGGTGAAAGTGTAGAGAGCTAAAAACTGTATTTAACTGTATTAAATTGTATTAAAATAGTATTAACATGCATGGTGTTGATTCTGGTTCTGATTGTGGTTGATTGTGGTGTTGCGAGAAATGTTAGTAAGTTGGAAAGGTCTTGGGGGAGATTTTTTGTTTCAGTAAAACTAATTTATTTTGCAAGAGGTAAATACCTCCTGAATCCGACGCCAGCCTTGGGCATTGACCTTACCGGAAGTGCTATTACCTGGAAGATGACGTATGTGGTAGATAATGGGATTACTTCCTGGTAGGTGACCTTTCTATAAGGTAATCTGGCTGAAAGTAACCTTTCTATAAGGTAATCTGGCTGAAAGTAACCTTTCTATAAGGTAATCTGGCTGAAAGCTCATTTTTTACCGAAAAGCGGATTGTGATGGATGTTGAGCGCGCTGAAGGATTATTTTATTGGAAGTTAACCTGCCTGTAAGCTAAATTTATTGAAAATTTATCATACCGAAAGCTGGTTTCTTGGAAAATGCTCTGGCCAGAAAGATATTCTCACCAAATGCTAATCTTACTTTACAAATGTCTTATTAAACGTTAATCTTGTCATATGTTCACTTCGCTGATAGGAAGATCACTGGAAGCTATTATCACAGCATGTGGAATCCCCTATAACTAGACCCTACAGAGAGTACCACCAACCAAACGATCGCTTCAAAGGAAATCGATACTATACACGATGCTTGCCACTACAGCTTGGTGTAATATTTTATACAAGAGTTATTTTTGTTTATGTCAGAAGTGATATATTTTATGGAAGAATTTATATATTTTATATAAGAGCTGATGTGTTTTAACTTGAGAAAAGCTGCAGGCAAGTATTCAAGCTGGAGCCTGGTGTGGCACTAGAGCTGTTGTTGTTGTTTTAGATTCGCTACCTGGAACAAAATGTTCTAAGTAGCACGGGCTATGGTGAGCCCGTAGTGGACTTTTTTTTTTGCACTAGAGCTAAGACCCCAAACGGAACGAGCACTCCCACAGGAAAGCCTCACTGAAATGAGTGACACCAGAAGAAGTAAATAAAGCAACTATGGATGTGACATAAGTTCTAGAACCAGACAAAAT
>WNGS01162157.1:1620614-1626796 GCA_020271785.1 Procambarus virginalis
AAACCTTCCTTTTTGTCTCATTTACTGTCACAAACATTTATAAAATATAAAACATTTAAGCATATTTAATATATTTTATTTAGAGAGGTCAAAATCGAAAACTGTATTTAAATTTGATTTACAGCTTTAAGAACACTTTTCAAACAAAAAAGAAGAAAAAAAAGAGGCAGGAAATGTGCATTTTAAACCCCTTATCTCTCACAAGAAAAAATAAATCGTGCCGAAAAACATGCAGTAGCAACAACCTGTTGAATCAAAGCTTTGTTCTCACAGGAGGAACCAAAGGTGATGTTTCCGTGGGGTTAATCGCGATTCTGTTAGCAGACATTCTGTTAGCAGACACATTCTGTTAACAGACACATTCTGTTAGCAGACACATTCTGTTAGCAGACACATTCTGTTAGCAGACACATTCTGTTAGCAGACACATTCTGTTAACAGACACATTCTGTTAGCAGACACATTCTGTTAACAGACACATTCTGTTAGCAGACACATTCTGTTAACAGACACATTCTGTTAACAGACACATTCTGTTAGCAGACACATTCTGTTAACAGACACATTCTGTTAGCAGACACATTCTGTTAGCAGACACATTCTGTTAACAGACACAATATGCCAGCAACAGAAATACTGGTCAGTGGACACAGTTGGGCCGCAGCAGCAGCAGCAGCAGCAGCAGCAGCAGCAGCAGCAGGACTATGATGCAGCTATAAAAGCAGCAACAGAAGCAGTAACAGCAACTAGAGAAACAGCTACAAGTACCCTTTGGCAATTCAGCTTGTAGTGGGATGCAGATGGCATAGAGTGTAAAATGTGTCAACAAAGGCGGGGACACACACTTAGTTGATTGACGGTTGAGAGGCGGGACCAAAGAGCCAGAGCTCAACCCCCGCAAACACAACTAGGTGAATACACTTCATCTCATAAAGTGTGAAAATTTACTCATTTAGAGATAAAATTTAAACACCCGTTGCATAAAATGGCGAATAATTTTTTTTATATATAATTGACAATATCTGAAATTCTTTCCACTTCAACCGTATTTCCCTTCACTTACATATAGGACACACATATATGTGGGATGTAAATATAAGATATGTAGACTAAAATTATAAACGGTGAATCTTCTGTAATCCTATAATATCAATTATTGAAAATTATTTTGAGTATAAACTAAATAACTTATTACCTTCAATGTGTAATAATATATTGCAATTATAGAAGGTGCAGTGCAAGGAGTTTGTTACTAGCAATAATTATAATTAATTATAGAGTGCGGAGATAAATGTTAATGTCAGATATTAGCTCAAGTCTGAATAACACCTTTGGTGCTCTCTGTAATCCTGTTGTGCTACCACTCACAGCGTGAGTATGGGGCGCACAATAAACTGCCTTTCACAAGGTGAGCATTGGGTGCAGAAGCAACAGGAGCAGCAACAGGAGCAGCAACAGGAGCAGCAACAGGATCAGCAACAGGAGTGGAAGCAACAGGAGCAGCATCGTATCTACAACACAGCCGCCCACCAACTCGGTGTTCCAAGAGCAACATGGCGATACAACGCCTCGCTTAACCGGTGCGCGGCCCTCGTCTGCCTGGTAGGGGAGGCTGGCTTGGCTGCCTTATACTATCAGGGATCTCGTCTTCCTGGCGGGGAGGCTGGCTTGGCTGCCTTATACTATCAGGGCCCTCGTCTGCCTGGCGGTGGCGGGGAGGCTGGCTTGGCTGACTTATACTATCAGGGCCCTCGTCTTCCTAGCGGGGAGGCTGGCTTGGCTCCCTTATACTATCAGGGCCCTCGTCTGCCTGGTAGGGGAGGCTGGCTTGGCTGCCTTATACTATCAGGGCCCTCGTCTGCCTGGTAGGGGAGGCTGGCTTGGCTGCCTTATACTATCAGGGCCCTCGTCTGCCTGGTAGGGGATGCTGGCTTGGCTGCCTTATACTATCAGGGCCCTCGTCTGCCTGGCGGTGGCGGGGAGGCTGGCTTGGCTGACTTATACTATCAGGGCCCTCGTCTTCCTAGCGGGGAGGCTGGCTTGGCTCCCTTATACTATCAGGGCCCTCGTCTGCCTGGTAGGGGAGGCTGGCTTGGCTGCCTTATACTATCAGGGCCCTCGTCTGCCTGGTAGGGGAGGCTGGCTTGGCTGCCTTATGCTATCAGGGACCTCCCTTGCCTTATAACAGGTATATTTTGGTTTAAGATATCATAATATAACACGTTCTGGTAAGCCTCTGAAGCTTTAAAGGAAATAAAAATTACTCTTGGCTTTGTCGGTAGTTACATGCTCTCTGGGGGGCTTTGTCGGTAGTTACATGCTCTCTGGGGGGCTTTGTCGGTAGTTACATGCTCTCTGGGGGGCTTTGTTGGTAGTTACATGCTCTCTGGGGGACTTTGTCAGTAGTTACATGCTCTCTGGGGACTTTGTCAGTAGTTACATGCTCTCTGGGGGGCTTTGTCGGTAGTTACATGCTCTCTGGGGGGCTTTGTCGGTAGTTACATGCTCTCTGGGGGCTTTGTCGGTAGTTACATGCTCTCTGGGGGCTTTGTCGGTAGATACACGCTCTCTGGGGGCTTTGTCAGTAGATACATGCTTTCGGGTAGATTTTCGTGTTGATAAATAGATTGAAAGTTTGGCTGGTCTATGGCTGGGTTACAATTTTTATGACCGTCACTGTTGCGAATAATTCATGACTTTACAAATATTTATGCTCTTCTTTTGAGAGATTTTAGTGAAGGTGAACGATGCTTCCGGCGGTGTTGTCACAGTAAGGCTGTTGGCCTGTGATGAAATAACTGTTAGTCTGACCTGAATGTATACGAGCTGAGGGGTAATATGCAAGTGAAATGCCCCACCGCTGGCCTGGCATCCAAGCTCAGCTGAGCGCTCAGAGCATACCAGTTAAACCAACTGTTAAAAGCCACACTAACCTCTTTTGCATGCTGCATTTCACTATATATATATATATATATATATATATATATATATATATATAGANATTGACAGGGTGGACAAAGACAAACTCTTTAGCACGGGTGGGACACGCAGAAAGGATGCAGGTGGAGACGTTGTACCTAAATGAGCCACAGAGATATTAGAAAGATTTTTTCAGTGTCAGAGTAGTTAACAGATGGAATGCATTAGGCAGTGATGTGGTGGAGGCTGACTCCATACACAGTTTCAAATATAGATATGATAGAGCCCAGTAGGCTCAGGAATCTGTACAGCAGTTGATTGACAGATGTACGTGATTGACAGTTGAGAGGCGGGACCCAAGAGCCAGATCTCAACCCCGCAAGCACAACTAGGTGAGTACACACACACACGGCAATAGAGATTCCGTCTTTACCTGATGCGGGAAAAAGAAGGAGGAAGCACAGCTGGAAACTGGAGAGGAAAATGAAGCAGATATATGATAAAATATATCAAGGGCAGGTGATAGACAAAGGGATATGAGCCTGAAGCAGAGATCGTGGAAGCCACCTCTATTGTGATCATATCAAGAGCTTCACAACAGTGTGTCATCGTATCATAGAGAAACGTAAATATACCATTTACTTTATCAGTGTGGCAAGACCTAAGAGATAGAGCAAGCTCCCCGTAGGCGCGCGTAGGCACATTACTTACTAGTATATATCATAGTAAGGCAGTAACCGGCAGCGCCCAGGTCTATCTCCTACTCCCTTCACTCTTCCCCCTATTCCTCACATTCCCGTCTCTCGTCTCTCTTTCCCTATCCCCAGTCTTTTTCCCTATCTCCCCCACTTCCTAAGCATCCTCCCCTCAACTCTCTATCCCCCCTCTCCCCTCTATCTGTCCCTGTCTCGGAAAATTCAATACAGAATTCGTGTTTTTATTATTAGTATAATATTTAGGTCTAAATATCAAAACATATGTATTAATGCAGCTCCTATAGACCATGTGACGGATTACATAGTGCGATACAAACAAAATACAAAGCTTACTGGATCAAGAACTCTAGGGACTCGGCCAGCCACATTTCACTATTGCCGCCACCTCCTTTTTAACAGGACCATAAAGACCAACCCCGACCAGCCTATGTATGTCCCGTACCCCAGACCATTCGCCCTTTAGGTCGCGGCCAGTTTATTGTGCGCCTCAAACTCATCCTGTAAGCGGTAGTTTACCACTGAAATAATACCTAATTTTAAAAAGAACATAATTTTCAACATTGTCTATTTTAAGGTAACAGAAGTGTTTGTTGTTAACCTGTACAGTAACACAATATATATATATATATATATATATATATATATATATATATATATATATATATATATATATATATATATATATATATATATATATATATATATATATATATGACAGTGTCAGACCACGGAGGAAAATTGAAACAGGAATTTCCTTAAGTACTTTCGTATATTAATACATCTTCAGAAGGAGTCTCCTTCAGACTCCATCTGAAGATGTATTAATATACGAAAGTACTTAAGGAAATTCCTGTTTCAATTTTCCTCCGTGGTCTGACACTGTCACATTTTTAATCACGTGTTAAATTCTTCGTGATTTACACACACACACACACACACACACACACACACACACACACACACACACACACACACACACACACACACACACACACACACACACTTTATTCTCACAGCTGATTAAGTTGTAAGAGTTACTCAATTATCGACTCTTACACGCATCAATTACCTTGCCGTTGCACTCAGGTACACGACAGAACTTCCCGTTCTCCAATTAGCCGGTTTGAGAGAACCATTAGTGTACGGGCCTGTGTGATGTTGCTTTCAGTTCTTAGATGCTGTATGTGTTGAAGAGCACTTGATTTAGCAGCAAGTTGAGTATGGGGGCTGTGATTGGGATTAGTTTCTTGGTGTAGAGTGTTGATGCGAGGATGTTGAGAGGTGTTATCTGCCTCGGTGATAGCAAGAGGTGATATCTGCCTCGGTGATAGAAAGAGGTGTTACCTGCCTCGGTGATAGGAAGAGGTGTTAACTGCCTCGGTGATAGGAAGAGGTGTTAACTGCCTCGGTGATAGGAAGAGGTGTTATCTGCCTCGGTGATAGGAAGAGGTGTTATCTGCCTCGGTGATAGGAAGAGGTGTTAACTGCCTCGGTGATAGGAAGAGGTGTTATCTCCCTCGGTGATAGCAAGAGGTGCATTTCTTTGCCTTTCTGTAACCTGTTCAGCCCAAACATTGTATAGTAAGTGGGTTAGAGAGGAGAGTACTGTCGACTGGAGAATGGTCCAGGACGGACCGAAACGTCGTCGTTCCTTCACCTTCTAGTGTGTGATCTGGTCAACATAGTAAGTGGATGTTCTGTGAATCCATACTCAGTCGCCAGTTTCACTACGTTTGTGCTATAATAATTATATTAATCCAGTGTTATTTTCAATAGCACACAGGAGCTCCAGCTCTAGCACATGATAGAGTTGAAATATTAAGAACTCTGGGACTTTTTGAGCAATTGAATATTTTTTTTACATTTGTGAGCGTCTATCAGTACCTTGCTTGTGATGCCTAAGACTGAAGGATGATAATCTTACATATGTCCTTATATAACGTTCTTCTGTCTATGTGTATATAGACATAGACACACATAATGTATATATGTACATTAATCAAAATGAATAATAATAGCCTAGCGACGAGCAACACGAATTCCAACCGTATTAACAAATAATAAAATATAAATAAAATGATACAATATGATTTTCCCAATGATTAACTTTATGATCATACATAATATTATCACACCCGACAACTGAAGATTTTGCTAAATTTCTTCACTCTTCGATAAACCCAAAATTTTAGTCGCTGTGGGAGAGCGGTGGTGACGCAACCGTCCTCTTAAAAATAACGTCGCTTTTGGCTCGTATGCGCGCTATGGCCAAATTTGGACGTAATTTTAAATGAAATCGACTGACAAAAGTGACGTACTGTCCCGTTTTCTGTTTGAGTCGTCCGGCTTACTCGGATAGGGTAGGAGAGGAAACTTTCAATTAACGTTTTTCATAACGTTTTGAAACTTTATGAGAATTTCCTGCCCACCTAACCTACCATCGGACCCTTAACTTACTGTTGTTGAAAAAAAAATCCCAAATTTATTTTCATTTTCAAATTACATCCACTTTCAGCCATACGGGCAAACGGCCAAAAGCGACGTTAT
>WNGS01162157.1:1686089-1698165 GCA_020271785.1 Procambarus virginalis
TTTTTGATCAAGGTTCACAGAAAACCTTCATTCAGTAAAAAGATGGCAGAAGATTTACAACTTAAATCTCAAAGCAAGTATCTACATCCATATCAAGGTTTTTACCAGTTCAGGTCGTAGAACCTTTCCGGTAGTACAACTCATGTCTGCCTGGGTACATCCAAAGGACAGTCGAAGCCATAGTAGTTGATAAAATCCTACTGAAATGGAAGTGACTGGTCTGGCAGCCACAATTAAATTCCTAAAAGAAAAAGGAATTCAATTAGCAGATCCTCGGCTCGATTCTGATTACATAGGAGATATCGGAATCCTGATTGGAGCTGACTATTATCATCATTCATTCTGTCAGAAGAATGTATGGGTATGAAAATACTCAAATCAGCAGGAGGCATATTGTTGACAGGACCTATACTAGATCTTGAACCTTCAACTCCTGAAAAATCACATCATACAGAAACTGTAATCATGGCCTGACTAGGCAAAATCAATCACCCCTTAAAATCCCCCACATGATTGATGATGGATTGGAATCTGTACATCAATTGTGGGAACTTGATGCTATAGGAATAATTCCTGATCAACCAAGTCCTGATGATGTCTGTGCATACAATCAGTACTTAGAAACTGTACAGTATCATGATGGACAGTACTGGGTAAGGCTACCATGGAAAATCAACCATAAAACCTTACCTACCAATTATCACATGGCTTATAGTCAATTTAAATCTCAATTAGCAAAGCTAAGAAAAAGGCCTGAGCATTTAAAACTCTATCATGAGATTATAGCTCAACAATTAAGAATAAATTCATAGAAGTCGTGAAACACGACAATAAGCAAACAGGCCATTTTTTACCACACATGGCTGTAATGAGAGAATCAAAAACAACTCCTTTACGGATAGTTTTTAACTGTAGCTCTAAATCTGGACCCCAAGGAACCAGTCTAAATGATTGTTTGCAAACAGGTCCAAGTCTAACTCAGAAATTGTATGACATACTGTTGAAGTTTAGACTTAATAAATATGCATATTCAGCAGATATAAGTAAGGCCTTTCTAAGAGTCGGCTTGCAGGAAGAAGATAGAGACTTCACTAAGTTTCTATGGGTAGAGAACCCAGAAGATATCAATAGTCCTATAGTGACTTTCAGATTCTCCTCAGTTCTTTTCGGCGCGACTTCAAGTCCATTTCTGTTGCAAGCAACTCTAGATACTCATCTGAAGAAATCATCAAGTCCCTATAAGGCTGAAATCAGTCAGAATCTATATGTAGATAATTTTCAAGGGACAGTTAACAGTACTACTGAACTGTTACAATTATATCAAGAGGCCAACAAGGAGCTACAAGGTGCCAACATGCCACTACAATCTTGGGCCTCTAATAATGCAACATTGAATAATCAAATAGCAAGAGATTACCCTGAATATCACGTACCAGAATCACAAAAGGTGTTAGGTATGGAGTGGGATTTAATCTCGGACACGATCTCGATCAAATCCGTGCCAGTAAATTATTGCATTGCTACAAAAAGGGATTTGCTTTCACAAGTTAGTAAAGTGTTTGACCCACTTGGTCTACTAAATCCTTTAACTATCAAGTGGCGTTTACTGGTGCAAGAAGCTTGGAAGTCTAAAGTTGGTTGGGATGATCCACTACCACTCCAGTTACAAAAAGCTTGGATGGAAATGGCTCAAGAACAAACTTTAGTCGACAAGATAATCTTTCCGAGACACATAGTCGAGGAAAATGATGAAGTAACACTACATGTATTCGCAGACTCGTCAGCCAAAGCTTTTGGAGCTTGTGCTTACTTAGTGACTTCTAATCAATCATATCTTATCACCTCTAAGGCCAGAGTCGCTCCATTAAAAAAGAGGACTTTGCCTCAGATGGAACTAACAGCACTGCTAACAGCCACACGCTTAGCTGTGCATATCAAACAAGTCTTGTCTACCATGAACATCAAAGATGTCATTATATGGTCTGACAATGAAGCTGTTTTACAATGGGTACGAAACGACAACTGTCCGACTCCCTATGTAAAAAATCGCGTCTCGGAAATTAAAGAAATTTCCGCAGGCTTTCAATTGTTGCATGTACCAACAAAAGATAATCCAGCTGATCTCTTATCAAGAGGTATGACGTTTAAACAATTTGCAAAGGCAGATATTTGGTTTTATGGGCCTAGATGGTTAGTGAATGGCAGTTGGCCTGAACAAAAGCCGCACGTCATCACGACACAAACCATAACTACCACCAGGCAGCAAGCTCAAATATCAGTCTTGGATTGTACTCGTTACTCCTCGCTCATCAAATTAATCAATGTAACACAGAACGTGTTTCAATATCTCAGGAAAAAAGGTATAAAATACACTTTTCCTGATGCACTTATCTATTGGGTAAGACAAGCCCAGACAGAAACTTATGGTAAGAACTATGAAAATCTTCCGCATAAGTTAAAACACAATCTCGGTCTGTGGATAGACCAAGAAAATCACAACATTCTGCGTTGTGGAGGGAGACTTAAACACGCAGATGTTAATCTAGATACCGTGCATCCATGGCTTTTACCAAAAAATCATTGGATCACCAGGTTGATTGTGTTACATACACATCAACAAATCATCAAACATGGAGGAGTGTTAGACACACTCACACAAATCAGACAACAGTATTGGATTCCTCAGGGAAGACAGTCAGTCAAATCAATCTTGAAAAATTGCATGATATGCCGAAGGTACGATGCAAAAACTTGCTCTTATCCAGGGCCACCACCTCTACCAAAGAACGTGTGGTCCATCTACATCCTTTCGAAACGACCGGAGTAGATTATACAGGAGCAATATATCTAACAGGGACTCCAGATAAGCAACCTATCAAGGCATACATCTGTCTGTTCACCTGTGCTACCACCAGGGCAGTACATTTAGAGGTAACACCCGATATGACTGCTCAATCATTTATTCAAGCTTTCCGCAGATTCGCAGCACGCCGATCATGCCCCAAGCTGATGATTTCAGATAACGGAGCAAACTTGGTAGCTGGAGAAGCATGTCTACGGGAAATCTGTTCCCATCCTGCAGTTACTTCCACACTGGAACAGCGTCATTGCAGATGGAAATTTATCCCTCCAAGAGCCCCATGGCACGGAGGATTTTATGAACGGTTAATAGGAACTGTCAAAAGATCCTTGAGAAAATCTCTACACCGTCAGAAAATCAATCTTCAAGAACTCCAGACAGTAATCACGGAAATAGAATCAAGGGTGAATAACCGGCCGTTGACTTACTTGTCTGATGATCCTACTCAACATGAGCCATTAAGTCCTGCACACCTAATGTATGGAAGACTTCTGACTCCAGTACCATCTCTAGTGGATGATGAGATCAGAGATCCCTCATATGTGGGTCAGAGCGAGTTGGTTCAGGGGTATAAGCATCTGTCCAGCATAATCCAAAAATGGAATGATGTTTGGACAAAAGAATATCTTACATCTCTACGAGAACATCACTATGGGGCCAATGTCCCACATAATATATCTAATCTCCAACCTGGCGATATTGTCTTGGTAGACAGTGATGGCCCTAGGGCTGACTGGCCATTAGGTAAAGTTGTCTCAGTCCATCCAGATAGCCAGGGGATTTTGAGAATAGTCAAGATCCTGTCTAAAGGAACAACTTCCCTGAAGACATTGGACAAACTCATCCACATGGAATCAGTGAGCCAGCTGCAGTTAGATCCTGAGAGACCTCAAGACCTTCTAACTACACATGACCCACAGACTCCTAACAGGCACAATCGTCCACAACGGACAGCCGCACAAAAGTGCAAGCAAAATTTGCACTTGTATTATCAATCCGATGGAGAGTAAATAAATACATATGGTTACTACTGTCCTTAGTATAGGACTCTGTGCCAGTTCTCTCCCTCTGGAAGATGTGGGAAATTTTACCCACCATATCTAATAATCATCTAAGAAATGTATTATTTCTATATCATATCAATATCATATCAAATCATATCTATATCATATCTATATCAAATCTATATCATATCAGAATCATATCAGAATCACAATAGATTCACTATATAGCTTGATCCTAGATGATGCCACTATGATCACGTACGCCATAGGGCCCTATAGATGCCTACGTGACTTAGTGCATGTTCTCTCAAGGATCCAGAAGCTTCTAGAAGGATTTGTTAATTAAAAATTTATTGGAACATGACGTAGTATCCGGTAGAGATAAAATCGAATCCTTATTAAGAGTCAGTGGTATTATCAAGTACTACTTATAATCTTTAAATCCTATATCATATTTTATTATAATCACATCTTATCTCAATCATAAGTCTAGACTGTAAAAATAATCAATCAATATTCATTGTAAGTAACCCCCTTTTTCAAGGGGGATGGGGGAGGCATCTCGGGAGAGAAGCGCCCACCACAGCCCCCGGGCAGAACACGTATGTTTACACAACAGTGTACACGTGACGGTCCCTTAGCGAACATTTTCAGCTCAAGGACACCTTATCTAATATCATTATCACCAGTGAACACTCTCTAGAACTGGGGGAGTACCTGGACAATATATCAACAAGGAAAATCCTAGAACATTTATATCTATAAGTGTAGAGTGGAGCATTTAGTGACGCGGTCTCCACCTTCATCCCTAATCTCATCCCTAATCTTCATTGTTATCTTCTGCAACGCAGTCCATATCCGTAGCAACGCTACTCGTACGTCAAACAGCAACGCTGTAATCTAAAATATCGTGCCTAAACTCGCCAAGAGAGTTCTTCAGTCTGGCACACTTGTCAGACAGGCACCCGGCTTCAGCTAAGTTTATTGAATGTTATTACTGTAGCGTATTAGTTGGCCAATTAAAGCTAGTATAACATTAATATTCTATAAGACTGATAGTCGGTAAAAAGGCGAGGCAACGCCTCATATTTCTGTGAGTTTATTATTAATATTGTGGTACAGCAGAATCTTATCCAAGCTCTGAACCTCATGAGTGTCCAGTGTCAGAGAAGATTGTCACAATAAGTAATCAAATAATCATGAGTGTCCAGAGTGTAGGAAGAGATTCAACAAGCTGACTGTATTTAATCATATACATTGATCATATACATTGCAAATACTTGAATATATAAATTAAGTTAACAATTGCTTGCTTAGTTATTTTTTAAGTAATCATATAAGTTCATTTAATTGAATATATTTTAGTACTCAGTAACAGTACTCAGACCATACATTAAGGTCATTTATCATACTTTACAATTTACAATTTAAGTTGTTTAAAGTATAAGTGTATTGGCTGTTAATTGCTAAGGTGCTAGGCTAGACTGTGTATGTTTAAATCTCTGATTTAAACAGAGCCAGTGTTCAGTTATATAACTGAATTTATAAATCTTATCCTTGTATAAAATACAAGCTGATGTGAGATACCTGTTGGCAGGTGGACGTGGAACTGCAATCAACCTATCAACTAATTCACTCACCCCACCTGCCCCTTACAGCCCATTATCTGTCATTAGGAAAAGAGGAGCTAGGATTTACGACCCTAGCTAGAGATTTTAGTTGAATTAATTTGCATACAGTAATTTTTTAATTTAGTTCAGTACAAGTCCCTGGTAGTCTCCTCTTATATCAATCACAGCAGGTTTTTCCCACAGTCATGTCTTGGACCCATATTCTGTCTGCAACTCCACTGTTTTTTGCAAAAGCTGTGACACGAGAGATGGTCTCAGTAATGCCTCATCGCTACCCTAACATACAGCATCGTCCTTTGAGTGAGAAATGCTCAAATTCCTTCATATTATGCCGATCGCCGATGGTCCAAGTGGATAGGCACTATTCCTTCTACCGTCCTATCCCAGATCCTTGTTCTCGTCTCCCTTCTAAGGGCTAGATCGTCGTACAGGCTTACCGCTTTCTTCACACACTACCTTAGCTTCCTTTCTTCGCAACACAAGTGGGAAGAACACCGTTGTTTTGGAATGTTTAAGGAGAAAATTAGCGGGGGTTAATTTATTTTCATTTTTTGTTGTTGTTAAGGAAAATGTTGGTGGTTGACTATTTTGGGGATAAGGTAAGGTAATGAGGAGAAAGTACTAAGCTATTTCGATTACATATCACTTGGAAGGGATATGAGGATAATGATTTGGAAAAAGGCGAAGGGAAGGACTCTCCAACCACTTGGAAGGTTGGGGATTGAACACTGACCTACGAGAAGCGAGTCCAGACTAAGTGGTTGGGCCATTTTAGGGATAAAGGAAAGTCCTTATATTTCATGCTTGAAAAAGCCTATATAGAACATGCGCACGTTAGTGAACTACCACGCTCTTCTGAACACCCACCTTCCACCGAACACTCTTACCCCACTGAACACCCACACACCGTTGAACATCCATGTCCCAACTGAACACTCACGTACTAGTGACCATCCACGCCCCACTAACCAAGTGCTAATCTCTAGAATATATTCCCAGAAGAGTGCTTCGATCTTCACTGAACCCTTGCATATGCGGAGGCAGTTCGATGCTGGTGCGTGCAGAGCAAGTCTGAAAGAGCTAGCCTCTATATTTTTCCTGTTTATATTTATTGATTACATATTCACGTTTCACTTCAGTTCCCTTGAGCTTGTGATAGTGTCACCTTGCGGTGTTGCTTGCTTGTATTGCTGTGTGTCCGTAGCATATGAAGGCCTGCCAGCACAATTTGTATGTATGTTGGGATGTATGAACGTAAATAATAAAGTTGATATTAGGTTATATTTATATTTCAGTGCATTATTTTGGTCAAACAAGATAGTGCCTACTAGTGTTAATGTCATCCGCCGAGGAGGATTTACAGGTCACGTGAGCTTCGATAGCCAATGGGAGGAGACCTCAGATATCATTCGCCAGCGAACCGAGACTTTGAAGCTTTTGAGACTTTGAACCCTTCGTCAGCGAGCCGAGACTTTGAACCCTTCGTCAGCGAACCGAGACTTTGAAGCCTTTGAGACTTTGAAGCCTTCGAAACTTTGAAGCCTTCGAGACTTTGAAGCCTTCGTCAGCGAACCGAGACTTTGAAGCCTTTGAGACTTTGAAGCCTTCGAGACTTTGAAGCCCTCGAGACTTTGAAGCCTTCGAGACTATGAAGCCTTCGTCAGCGAACCGAGACTTTGAAGCCTTTGAGACTTTGAACCCTTCGTCAGCGAACCGAGACTTTGAAGCCTTTGAGACTTTGAAGCCTTCGAGACTTTGAAGCCCTCGAGACTTTGAAGCCTTCGAGACTTTGAAGCCTTCGTCAGGGACCCGAGACTTTGAAGCCTCGGAAGCTTAAACCACTCAAACTTTGAGCAGTAGCGTTGTTAACATAGGAGCAGCATGTAAGGAGCGTTTTAAGGTAGGAGTTACTGGAGGACTCCCGTCCTATGCACTCCTGATCTTCGATATACAGTTTATCGTGCAAGACTGACAGAGAAGTTAACAGTGCTCTGCCCAGTGACAGGACTTACTGTTCTGTTACCGAGGTCGATGTGAGACACTGTCGACAGTTCTTTTCTGGTCCTTTCTGGAGTTCAGCAGCAAGCCATCTGGTGGCTGAAGGAGCAACATTGAATATTAGTTATGTTCTGGACTCCAGGAATCCAGGCGTGTGAGTCCCAAGATAAATGGTCGTATTGAGCTTGGTAGAAGCCCTACTGTTTATGCTAATCAACTGTTTTCAGGGAATTACACTATGTCATTGAGGTTTGTCTCAACAAGGGAAAACAAACACAGCGGAACTAATCGTTCGCTGCTCAAAGAAGAAGAAGAATCACCTCAATGTTACAAGTAAACGACACTTTGAGGAACTGTTCCTGCAATCTAAAGGAAACTATTTTCATTATGGAGATTAAGGAAGACATCTTGATTGATCCACTTATATATCTCCCTAAATGTGTATTGAATTGTGTGCTCAGCATCACTTGTTAAGGTCATAGCCGGTCGGCCGAGCTGGCAGCACACTGGACTTGTGATCCTGTGGTCCCGGGTTCGATTCCGAGCGCCGGCGAGAAACAGTGGGCAGAGTTTCTTTTACCCTGTGCCCCTGTTACCTAGCAGTAAAATAGGTATATGGGTGTTAGTCAGCTGTCACGGGCTGCTTCCTGGTGGTGTAGGCCTGGTCGAGGACCGGGCCGCGGGGACACTAAAAAAGGCCCCGAAATCATCTCAAGATAACCTCAAGATAACCTAAGGTGACTCTGTTGTGCCTGTATGTATTTCAACTACCAGACTCCAGTCCATCCGACTTGAGCAGTCTACGAGTGCAGCGTCAAGGTAGTTTGTTGCCTAGATTGATAAGCTGGTTAATGGTGGCTTCTGGGCACCTGAGTATTTCTTGCAAGAGAAGTGTCATTTTAATGATTGTAGCTCAGAACTATGTAGCACTATAAGATGGTGTCAACTTGTGAATATGTCGGTTGGGTTGTACCCAAGTATTTCACTGTTATTTTGGATGCAGATGCTTTTCACATTATATTGAATCACTGTGCAATGCCAGTAATTGAATACTCTTACAATCTCTTATTGAAAAACGCATTGAAAATGAGGATACATGCAAACAATCCTTCCTCATTTCTCTTTTCATCCAAACTAAAGAAAATTAAAAATGTGTGTGTGTGTGTGTGTGTGGAACAGGTGCGCAAGCCATCTAGAATCCAAAATTAGAGCCCCATCAGAATACCAAACTGCATTCGAAACTTTGGCTAAAACTCACGTCCGTACAGAGGAAGTCGAGGGCCATAAAATGGAAGCAGTTGTGGTCCTCCTGTGGACGCTAAGTCTCCGCTTCCCGCCATAATACTCTCTCGTGCTCCTTACAAACCGGAATTAGGAAGTCTTCTGAAAGCATTTTACGCTCTCGGTATTTCCTTCCTTGGACATATTTGTGCTCTGTATCATAGCGTTTCGTTAACACTGCACTTTAACTGAAAAAAAAATTGTGTCAAACTTTGAATTGTGGAAAGCAACTGGGATTTGACAATAACGTTACCTGTGTTAAATGAGGTGGAATTATTATTATTTTTTTATCCATCTGGATTCCAGGGCTGAGATCCACTGAGAGAGGGGCGATTACGGCATCCTAAGCCTCCTTAATTAGGATAATCAAGAAGAATTCCTTTGTATAATGCGGAAGTAATAGAAACTGTATGGTTGGCTGCGAATGGTAGGGAAGGGGGGGGGGGTATAGAGCACTGTCGTTTTTCTGTCTCTCCTCACCTAATTGTTCTCACCTAATTGTACTTGCGGGGATTGAGCTTTGACTCTTTGGTCCCGCCTCTCAACTGTCAGTCAACTGGTAATCTTTACTCACAATGTGGGTGTGGCTCTTTATTGACTCTAGGGTGTGGCTCCTTATTGACTCTGTAGGGTGTGGCTCTGTTTTCACTATGGTTATGGCTCTTTACTAACTCTGTGGGTGTGGCTCTGTGCTTACTCTAGGCTTAGTTCTGTTATGCCTCTCAGACTAATCTTTAAGGTATGGTAGTATGAGAGGATAACAGCTGGGAAGTAAAGATGGAGTAATGGAATGGTGCCTATCCATTTCGACCATCGGGGATCGAACGCCGATCATGAAGAAACGAGACTATCGCTATACTAACCGGTCTAAGTGGATAGACAAGCCTCTGAATTCATTAGTCTAGCTTTGTTTTTGTTTGATAAAATATCGGTTAGTCTTTTAACTAATTAATTCATCGTCATTTATGAATAAAGTTATGATTGATTGATTGGTTATAGGATAATGCATCATATTATAATATTTATGTAACAGCCGCGACATAAAGCGTTCTGAATGCGTAACTGTTCAAGTTTCTGGGGTCGGATTTTATGGTGCCCAGTTTTGTATATCCAACTGATGATGCAGGAGACGAGTCACAATAACGTGGCTGAAGAATGTTGACCAGACCACACACTAGAAGGTGAAGGGACGACGACGTTTCGGTCCGTCCTGGACCATTCTCAAGTCGATTGTCGATTGTCATTCTCAAGTCGATTGTATATACACAATCGACGTGTATATACTATGTTTTTTGTATTTGCTATTTGTCTGCAGAATCGAGCTATAGCTCTTGGATCCCGCCTTTCTAACCAATCTGTTTTCCTCTTATGTCTGCTACATATATTTCTCTGTAACTCACGCTCACACACACACATTCCCAGGAAGCAGCCCGTAGTAGCTGTCTAACTCCCAAGTATTTATTTGTTGCTAGGTGAACAAGGGCACCAGGGTGAAAGAAACTCTGCCCATTTGTTTCCGCCTCGGCGGGAATCGAACTTGGGCCCATAGGACAACGACTCCCGAGCGCTGTTCACTCAGCCGCGAGGCCCCTGTGTGTGTGTGTGTGTGTGTGTGTGTGTGTGTGTGTGTGTGTGTGTGTGTGTGTTGTGTGTGTTTGTGTGTGTGCGTGCCTGCGAGCGGTGTGCTTGCGTACTGGTAGAATTATTGCTGCTTCCTCGTTAGTTTTGCGTCATCCGCAAACATTGACTGTTCAAGCTACCTCTCGGGTAGGTTGCTCACATAAATTAGGAACACCAATGGTCCCAAGACAGCGCCTCAGGGAACCTTACTTACCTCATCCCTCCGCTCCGACACTCCTCTGAATGTGACCCTTTGTTTTCTGTCCACCAGGTACTCCCAAAATCATTTAGTGTTTTCTAGTTATCCCAGCTTGCCTTTCTCTATTACGCACCAGTCTCTCATGAGGAACATTTTCACATGTTTCTTGTCAATCCAGGACGATGCAATCAACCCCTTGTGCTTGTCTTATCCTTGTGACCTTGTCATAGGACGTTTTATCAAGTTTAACCGCCATAACTCATTGGCTTCCCCTCTTCTAAATACTTGTTCCCTATCTGTTACAAAGTTCATCCTCTACTATCTACATTATTCTCATCCCGTTTGCCATCTCCAGCATTTTGTAGAAATATGTGGCAGAGATAATGATCTGTAAGTTAGCATCTATTGCTATTTCCCCTTTATGAATATTGGTACTTCGTTTGCCTTTTTCCAATTTCCGGGAGGTCTGCAGTCTTGAGTATTTTGCTCAAAGTGTTGGCGATAAAGTGTGTGTGAACATCCACTACGGGCTCACCATAGCCCGTGCTACTTGGAACTTCTTGTTCCAGGTAGCGCATCTTTAACAACAACAACAACAACGGTAAAGTGTGTGTGCAGCCACCTTCACCATCCATGGTA
This sequence comes from Procambarus virginalis, assembly GCA_020271785.1. Classification (NCBI taxonomy): domain Eukaryota; kingdom Metazoa; phylum Arthropoda; class Malacostraca; order Decapoda; family Cambaridae; genus Procambarus; species Procambarus virginalis. The sequence continues at coordinate 1,697,322 of WNGS01162157.1, forward strand.
ATATCAACTCTGGTCCTGCTGCTTTGGTTGCATCTACATCATTCAGGTTTGGTTTACGTCCTGTTCAGTGATTACTGTATTATGTAATGTTGCTTCTGGTGTCTTATCATCTCCCTCCCTCCCTCCCTTGGTCTCCGTTGTTGTTGTTATAGATTCAGCTACTCGGAACAAGTTCCAAGTAGCACGGGCTATGGTGAGCCCGTAACTTACCTGGCACAGGAGCGGCGTTCGGTCTCCACACTGACTCTCATTTGTAGCCCTCTTGGAACCTCTTATTGAGCTCCTCACACATCTCCTTGTCGCTTTCTGTGAAAATCTCACAGAAAACGACAATTTCACAGTAGTTTCACATGATTTTTCTCAGCTTACCTTCACATAGGTTATGTTAAGCCTTACCTTACTAGTTTTCCCGGGACCACAACTGGACAATTGGTTAACAACCGGGTCCCCAATTACAGCTGGATTAACAGATGCGAACAGTTAAGAATTGGCGCCCAGTCACTCCCTGTCCAGGACTCGAATAGACCAAATAGAAACACCAGCCACCACCATCTGTGATGGTGGTGGTTGTTGTGGAATAGTAACATAAATATCGCGGTGATACATGAAGGAATTAAATTTTCAGAAGGACGAGGATTACTTCACCCTGCCAGCTCCCCGTGTGCTATGTAAGACATGCAGCGACCTCCTCTGGCAAGGAAATGTCTCGCAAGGAACTCCTTAGCTTGCATACAAAGTGTGACCAAGTCAACTCTAGAGCGGCAATAGAGGTGACCTGAGGTCCCGCCCACCACCAACTCCCAGGTGTCCTTACCTTATGCCTCGCATTTTAATCAAGTTGATC
>WNGS01162157.1:1714234-1725186 GCA_020271785.1 Procambarus virginalis
AGTTCCGTTAGTCATTCTTCATAGCTTAGTCCCCTTAGCCAAGGAACGAGACTTGTTGTATCTTTATGGAGCTCTTGTTTGTCTTCTTTATGTGAGGGGTTCCATGCCGATGCAGGATACTGTGTGTGTGCAGATTTGACAACTGTGGAATTGTTAACACTGACTCTATGGGAACTCTGCTCGTCTGCTGCTGAGGTATTTAGCAGTGATAAGCTCTATCAGCAGCAAACTGTGAGGTGAAGCACGGCCAGCAGGAGACTGTGAGGTGAAGCACGGCCAGCAGGAGACTGTGAGGTGACGCACGGCCAGCACAGACTGTGAGTGAAGCACGGCCAGCAGGAGACTGTGAGATGAAGCACGGCCAGCAGGAGACTGTGAGATGAAGCACGGCCAGCAGGAGACTGTGAGATGAAGCACGGCCAGCAGGAGACTGTGAGGTGAAGCACGGCCAGCAGGAGACTGTGAGGTGACGCACGGCCAGCAGGAGACTGTGAGGTGAAGCACGGCCAGCAGGAGACTGTGAGGTGAAGCACGGCCAGCAGGAGACTGTGAGGTGAAGCACGGCCAGCAGGAGACTGTGAGGTGATGCACGGCCAGCAGGAGACTGTGAGGTGACGCACGGCCAGCAGCAGACTGTGAGGTGACAGTAACTCATTACAGGTCAGGTGCAGGGGGCCCCTCCACCGTTCACACACCCTCACTGCATGTGGGCGACACTCAATAATAAGACCACTGCCATTTTTCATCGTGCTCTGTCACCTTCACCTGTCTCATAAACCAAAATTCCTACGTAAGTTTTAGTTAGGTATTATAGCGGGCGTGACGGGTTTTCGCCGTGTAGAGTTCCCACCTAGTAGAGTCAACACCTATTAGAGTTAACACGTAGTAGAGTTAGGAACCCAAAAATCTGTCATATGTTCGTTTTTCAAAGTAGAAAAGGAACTTGAAAAGGTCCTAGTGGAATAAGTGCTTTGTCAGACTAATAACAGGGCAATCATAAATTTCTGAAAGGAAAAAATAGTATTTTCATTAAGAATATGCAAAATTAACCAAGGAAACTCATCAAGGTTATTTAGAAAAGATAAAAATAAACTGCGCTGCAAAATAAATTTAATGTTCTCTACACTTAAATAAATTGCCAAAGTTGACAAGAACTGCTAAAGCCAAACACTGAGGCCACAGAGGAGATGAACGAGGACGTAAATACAGCTGTTCTCTTCCCCAAATGTTTCCTTGACGCCAAGAGATGACCTCCAGCTTAGCTATGAGATGGTGGTATGGGGGCACTTTTATCCAATATGGCCGCCAGGGCCACTTCGACTAGTATCTGGAAATGGACTAAATGTAGGAAAAGACTGATGCTAGCTAAATACTACACTGGATCGCAATTATTCAGAACTTTTGTACACTACGTAATACCACGTTTATACTTGTTATATTTACACCACGTAAATCTCCTCTTATCTCTCTTGCCTATTAATTGCTTGTCTCTACTTCCTCATCCGAATCGACTTGAGAATGGTCCAGGACGGAACGTCGTCGTCCCTTCACCTTCTAGTGTGTGGTCTGGTCAACATGCTTTAGCCACGTTATTGTGACTCATCGCCTACACCACGTAATACCACGTTTTCATAAGACGTTGTTTTAAAGTAAAAGAATGGGGGTTACAAATAAACAGTTATTGGTGAAAAAAAACATATATTATCAGCCAAACAGCTAAAATCCAAAGAAAATGAACAAACGCAGAACAACAGCTACACTATAGACCCCCAGCAACAAAGTGCGTAGAAAAAGGAGCAAACAAGCCATATGTCTTTCATCCCCCACACCCCTGCCAGCGGTAACTCTTCACAGTTTGTTTGTGTGTGGTGTGTGTGTGTGGTGTGTGTGTGTGTGTGTGTGTGTGTGTGTGTGTGTGTGTGTGTGTGTGTGTGTGTGTGTGTGTGTGTGTGTGCGTGTGTGTGTGTGTGTCTAAAGTAGTGACTCCACATCTATTTTTCTATCATTAAACTATTTCTCTCTCTCTCTCTCTCATTTTCACACGGACCCGGGTTCGATTCTCGGCCGGGACAGAAACAAATAGGCAGTGTTTTTTTGTACACTTGATGCTTTTGTTCACCTAGCAGTAAATAGGTGCATGACTCCCAGATACCTATTAACTGATAGTAAACAGAAAAAGCAGGGGAAAGAAACTCTGCTCATTTGTTTCTTCCTCGACAGGAGGAATATATTGCAACCCACAACAAACGTGCAAATAACATTTCATTCACTTGCACCATCGGAGCCTCAAGCCCACGACATAAATATATATATATATATATATATATATATATATATATATATATATATATATATATATATATATATATACCTCACCAGAAATTACTATACAAACTAAAGATTCAGGCGGGAGAAAGCAGAAAAGGCATAACATGGGTAAGGAATTACCTAACAGCCAAGAGCCCGAGAGTAACAGTAAGGGGCGAGAAGCCGAACTTTCGGACAGTAACAAGAGGAGTTCCTCGAGGATCGGTGCTGGGACCAATTCTATTTATCATACGTGTAAATGACCCATCTACAAGTGTTGAGACTTATATGTTTGCACATGATGCAAAATTAATGACACGAGTTGTGACAGATGAGGATTGTAGGATTCTCTAATAGGACTTGAACCAGTTGAAGAAATGGTCAGAAAATGGCTACTGGAGATCAATACGAGCAAGTGTAAAGTGATGGAAATGGGAAGAAGTGGCAGACCAATGAAAGGAAAACTACCTCCCTGTAACAACTCCAGGAAAAGACCTGGGAGTGGACATAACACCAAACCTAATTCCAGAGACTCATATAAATAATTTAACGACAGCAGCGTAATATACACTAGCAAAAATTAGAACATTATTCAGGAAGCTAAATAAGAAGGTATTTACATGGCTGTACACCGCCTACATGATACCAGTCTTAGAGTATGCCGCCCAATCGTGGATCCCTCATCTAAGGAAACACAAAACTAGAAAATATTCAGAAGTTTGAGACGAGGCTTGTCCGGGAATTATGAGGGATGATATATAAAGGAAGACTGAAGTAACTAAACCTGACGATGCTAGAGAAGAGAGAGAGAGAGAGAGAGAGAGAGAGAGAGAGAGAGAGAGAGAGAGAGAGAGAGAGAGAGAGAGAGAGAGAGAGAGAGGGGAGATATGATGAAGACGTATAACATACTTAGGGGGGCGGGATTGACAGAGTGGAAATAGAGGAAAGGTTCACAATAAATATCCATAGAACAAGGGCGTATGGGTCACCTTGACACTGAGAGGAGTCATAGAGATGTCAGAAAGTTTTGATTAAGTGTAGGAGCAGTGGGAAAATGGAATGAGCTTAATGAGCAGGTTGCAGAAGTAAACTCTATTCATAATCTTAAAAGTAGATATGATAGGGAAATAAGCCCGGAGTCATTACTTTAGACAACCTTCCCTTAAAAAGGCGGGGTCCAAGAGCTCATGCTCGATCCTGCAGGCACAAATAGGTGAGTACACACCCAATACTGACGAAAAGTTTATGTGTGATCGAATCAAGAAATCTTCATCAGAAATCTTTGTCAAAAATCCTCGAAAATCCTCGTCAGAAAGGGCTTTGGCTGAGGCTGGGATTCTGTGTAGATTGGTGCAGGTGGAGCCGTGGGCGGCCGGCAACTGTCTTCCCCTCAGGCTGTGAGAATAATTTTTTTTTTTGGTATAAATAACGAAGGTCAGACTTGTCTTAGCTTGCAGGAAATTTTTGAACAAAAAAATATAACATTTTCTATGAAAGAATAAACAGCCAAAACGTGATATGAATTTGAGTAATTAAATATTAAAAGTGTTTGGAGCAGATTTTTTTTTTTTTTTGGGGGGGGTACTCATTGTCCGTTAGTGAATAAATCAATGGGTGGTATTAAAGGGATCAGCGGGTAAGGGTGAGGTGATCAACTGGTGAAGTAAAATAGCAAGTGAGCAGGTTAAGGGCATTACGTAGAGCAGCAAGTCTGCAGAGTGAGTACAGGAGACTAGGAGAGTGAGAGGAAAGCAGGTTTTGGCCAAGGAGGTTAGGGTGCGCTAGCAGACTAAGGGTGAGCTAGCAGACTAAGGGTGGGGTAGCAGACTAAGGGTGGGCCAGCAGACTAAGGGTGGGCCAGCAGACTAAGGGTGGGCTAGCAGACTAAGGGTGGGCCAGCAGACTAAGGGTGGGCCGGAGACAGAAGGTGGGGCTGGAAACTAAACATGGGCCGTGAAAAAATAATTATTTATTGTGATTTAGTCCTCGGGTCAGATACCGGGACTGGTTGCAATATTTTCTTCCGTGTCTTCCCAGAACACAACTATTTAACTGATTTACATCCAGTAATTAATGCTTGCTTCGCAAGGGTGAACGGCGTGAAGGAACTGTATCGAGTCGTCCCAACCTGTATAGAACTCGAACCCAGGTCTTCTAGCTTGCCAGGTTCATGTGCTAACTACTACGTCATAGGGCGCCCTTGGGCGAAGGAACTAAGAACAAGTCAGGGTACCAACCCCCACCACAATCACAACAACCACCATCACAACAACTACCTCCTCCCCCAGCAACCACCACCAAAACCATCACAACAACAACTCCCGCCTCTCCTTCCACCTCGAGTGCCTCCAATTTTGTCCCACAAGTTCATGGCGTTATAACTCTTCTTCACCAGAGTCCATAACTCAGCAATCTCAACAATATTGACTCTCTCATTAGGTGTGCCGCTGGGAGAGTTATTAATAACTTTGATGCCGGTCTCAAAATGTAATCACGAGCCCACGCGACTCACCAGTTGGGCGAAATGCTTCTCGGAAAATGCGAAGGAAAGTTGACCCCCTGCCCATAATTAATGCTTTATGCGGGTATTGCTGGAGTAATCAGGTCTGAGGAAGAAAATGTTGTGAGTTTAATTGTGCTGGTGTGTGTGTGTGTGTGTGTGTGTGTGTGTGTGTGTGTGTGTGTGTGTGTGTGTGTGTGTGTGTGTGTGTGTGTGTGTGTGTGTGTTGAATAACAAACATTCCTGGTACCAGTGACCTACGAGCTTCACCAATACTAAGCTCATCTGTATTTTGTAGCAGATGATAATGGAAATCTTTTCTTCTCTAAGCTACTCAACAAATACGGCTCTTTACCATAAGGCCAGGACAGTGCTTGGTGCAAGTTTTTGTTAAGAAAATCTGACCGTTTCAAGTGTAATCTTGATAACAGGGGGAAAGGTGGCAGGTTTACCCTTCACGAGATAGGACGGGCAGTAACCATAAGCTGTTGCCCGCGGGGTAGAATGGGTGCTTCAGGCTGCCTATTGTATTAATACATGTTTGTTGTTGTTGTTGTTTTAGATTCAGCTACTGGGAACAAAACGTTCCAAGTAGCACGGGCTATGGTGAGCCCGTTGTGGACTTGGCACAGGAGAGGGGCTGTGGTGGTGAATACATAATTAATATATTCTCTCTTTATAAAGTTGATTGAGGTCAGGTACATTAATAATGGAGTTCCGTTTGTAAATTCCTTTGACTGTTAATTAGTAATAATACAGACAGTTAATTGGTTTTGATATACTTTCCAATAAACGGAGTTCGCAGCCAAATAATTTAGCCTAGTATTAATATTTATAAAGATCTCACTGTGATGGAAAAGGTGAAACAATGTGTCTTTTTATTAACATTCCACACATACACTTTCTAGTTTCAACACATATGTTACCTCCTTCTACAGAGCAATATTCTTGAGGAATTAGGATAGGTAATAATGAGCTGGATACGTCTAATAGATATGAAATTTCAACACGAAAACGTTCAGAATTTGAGTTTTATCTTCCTACGTGGATACTTACGCATAACAGATGGTGTATATATATATATATATATATATATATATATATATATATATATATATATATATATATATATATATATATATATATATATAGGGGTGGAAGGAGAAGAAAATATCAAAGTGTTCAGTGAGGATCCACAAGGTTTTCTCTGAGTACTCTTTATTTTCTTCTCCGAGGCTATGGGTCCCTACACTTGCACCAGAGGAGGTACCCCTTCTAGGTTTAAAAAAAAAATGTGTGTGTGTAACAGGTACCCTGTTAATCCAATGTTAAGGTACCCTTCCATTCACCTGGGCAGTATGGGTCTCGAACCCTGGACCCCACGCACGTGAGGGCGAAGCTCTATCGACTGAACTATGAGCAGTCTTATATTTATGTTTATTTCTACGGAAGTGTGGATGACAATGTTAAGGTACCCTATTAAACTATGTTAAGGTACCCTATTAACCGAACGTAAAGTTCCCTATTACTCAATCGAAATGAATTATATTAACCAATCTTCAGGTTCCCAATCAACCAATCATAAAGTGCCCTATTTACCGGTCTTCAGGTTCCTATCAACCAATCTCTAGGCTCCTAATGAACCTATCTTAAGGCATCGGATTAAAATAATTAACCTCTCTTAAAAGTCCTTGTTAACTTTCTTAACTGCCTTGTGGTACCCCTATTATCATATCTAAAGGTTATTTGTTGACCTACCTTAAGGTGGTGCAGTTGGCGTTCTTATAGTAGTCGTTCATTGTCTTACCTGTTATTGGTCGTCGTCTCTCCTCACTTGGTACAATGTTCAACACACACACATACCTGTATAATGAAAAACTTTGTTACTGACAAGTGAACTTTGTCACTGATGACAAGGATAAGGTATGATGTGATACAGAGAGGTTGAGAAGGAGGAAGGGGAAGGAGGGAAGGAAGGGGACAGAGGGGGAGGAAAAAGAGAGTGGGGAGAGAGAGGGAGAGGGAAAGAGAGAGTGGGGAGAGAGAGGGAGAGGGGGAGAGAGAGGGAGAGGGGGAGAGAGAGGGAGAGGGAAAGAGAGTGGGGAGAGAGAGGGAGAGGGAAAGAGAGTGGGAGAGAGAGAGAGAGAGGGAAAGAAAGAGTGGGGAGGGAGAAGAAGAGAGAGTGGGGAGAGAGGGAGAGGAAAGAGAGAGAGAGGGGGAGACGCAGAAACAGACACAGGTAGTAAGGACTAAAGGATTGAGCTTTTATAATTAGGTGTACGTAATTTAAAACGTTTTGAGGGACTTAAAAAATCCAATATAATATTATGTCTTCCCGAAATTCTCGGAGACGTTTTCACTCTCAGATCTCTGAGTGAAACGTAAGATTACATTTTTATTTTTAGGTTTTCAATTTAAGATTAAAAGCCAAATGTTCTCTGTCGTTTGAGATATAAAATCAAATCCCTTTCAAATATGTGAAAAAAAGAATTAAATTCCTTTTCCCCAAGAAGGTTTAGAGGATCAATGCATATAACTTGTAGAAGAGGAGATCAGATCCTTTTTGCCCATAAGACGGGAGAAGGGGACGGATAAAATTCTATCCAACTAAATCCGCCAAATTCACCCTTGGATCGGCGGCTTCAACCTAAATTGCATAGGATCAAAATCCATTCAAGAAGATTGAGGTGGGCGTCAGGCAAGCGTGGTGCCAATGTCTCCAGGCAAGAATAATGGTGTCACTAAACCAGCGGGGGTGACGTCCCACAGTGAGACCACCTGCCAACACCACCTGCCAACACCACCACCACCCAGACCACCTGCCAACACCACCACTAGAACCACCTGCCAACACCACCACCACCCACACCACCTGCCAACACCACCACCACCCACACCACCTGCCACACCACCACCACCCACACCACCTGCCAACACCACCACCACCCACACCACCTGCCAACACCACCACCACCCACACCACCTGCCAACACCACCACCACCCACACCACCTGCCAACACCACCACCCACACCACCTGCCAACACCACCACCCACACCACCTGCCAACACCACCACCCCACCACCTGCCAACACCACCACCCACACCACCTGCCAACATCACCACCCACACCACCTGCCAACACCACCACCCACACCACCTGCCAACACCACCACCCACACCACCTGCCAACACCACCACCCACACCACCTGCCAACACCACCACCACCCACACCACCTGCCAACACCACCACCACCCACACCACCTGCCAACACCACCACCCACACCACCTGCCAACATCACCACCCACACCACCTGCCAACACCACCACCCACACCCTGCCAACACCACCACCCACACCACCTGCCAACACCACCACCCACACCACCTGCCAACACCACCACCATCCAGACCACCTGCCAACACCACACCCACACCACCTGCCAACACACCACCTACACCACCTGCCAACAGCCAGCTGAGTAAGGGGCATAGTGAGCAAGCCTAATGTTGCACCATCATAATGGATGTGAGTCGTCTCAATAAATTATCAGACAAATCAAGTTGCCAACTGTGACGAATCTCGAGAAATCTTCCTAGTGACATTCCTGGAACAGGAAATTTCCAAGATGCAATTCGATGATATAAAGTTGAAATGTCAGTTCCTTAGAAAGGAGAGAATGTCTCCTTGTTGGAGTCCTACTCAGTAAAATATGGCGATCGATGCTGGCGCAGATTCATTATAATGCAAATTAAATTAATAATCAAATTATAATTATCTTGTCGAATGTAAAATGCTACACGAGAGAGTGCTAGGGGTGAAGGGCTTAGAGAGTTAACAACCATTAAGGTTTAGGAAAAGAGATGTTATAGAGCATGTGATATTAGCTCTATGTACTTGCTATGTAGCATTAGTTACTAATTGCACATAGAAAGTCACCGGCGTGTGTGTGTGTGTGTGTGTATTTACCTATTTGTGCCTGCAGGAACGAGCTTTAGCTCGTAGACCCCACCTCTCAGCCGCTGGTTGTCTAATGCAATGACACACACCCTGTTTTTTTATCATACTCTCCTTTTGACATTTGAATAGAGTTGGATTCTACAACTTGTTCATTTAGTTCATCTCAATTTCCCATTACTCTTAAGCCTAAAGAAAACTTACACGCTATGACTCATGTCATTCTCAAGCCACTACCCATACACAGTTTCGTTTTACTGGTAATCATTTTAACATTTAAATGCCGCCTATCTTTCCGTGCTGTCAATCCCCTAATTATTTCATATCTCCTATCTCTCTCTTCTCTAGTGACGTCAGGTCTAGTTCTTTTAGTCTTTCTTCATACCACATTCCTCGCAATTCCGGGACGAGCCTCGTTGCAAACCTATTAACGTTTTCTAGTTATCTTACGTGTTTTTTAAGATGGGGGCTCCACGACGGAGCTGTATACTGTAAGACTGATCCCACATTGGCTATATACAGGGATCAAAATGCCTCCTTATTTAGGTCCATGAACGATGTTTTGACTTTCGATATTGTACAGTATGCTGCTGATGTTATCCTATTTATATGTGCCTCTGGAGTTTGGTTTGGTGTTATATTCCCATCATTGTGTACCGACATTCTGGTCTCGTGCCACCAGTTGCCACTTCCATATCTTGACATTTACTTGTTTTGAACTCTAATAGCCATGTCTGGGACCTACTTTGCAACCAGTCTATCTTGGAGTATCTAACAATCTTAATCTCGACTCTTCTCCTTATCTTTACATCATCCACAAACATCGACCTACTGGATTCCACTTCCGAGGTTAGGTCATTAACATAAATGAGAAATTGTATGGGTCCGAGCACCGATTCCTGAGGTATTCTGCTTTGTACTTTAAGTCAGCTTGACCTTTCCTCCCTCCCACTCACTTTGACTTTCTGATTCCTGTCTCTTAGGTACTCTCGTACTCATGTGCCTGTTTACTATTTGTATCATTTGGGTATTAAGTTTCCACCTGTGTCCCCCTTGTTTGTGTCCCACCCGTGCTGAAGAGTTTTGTGTTTGTCCACCCTGTCAATTCCCCTGAGAAGTTTGTAGGTAGTTATCATGTCTCCCTTTACTCTTCTGTTTTTCAGGGATATGAGGTTCAGCTCACATAGCCTTTCCTCACAGCTCATACCTCTCAGTTCCGGGACTAATCTGGTGGCTTACTTCTGAATCTTCTCTAACTTTGCCTTGTGTTTAACTAGGTATGAACTCCAGGCTGGAGCTGCATATTTCAGGATTGGTTTGACATACGTGGTATACAAGGTCCTGAACTATTCCTTACACAAGTTTCTAAAGGCAGTTATGTTGGCCAATCTAGAATATGCCGCTGATGATATCCTTTTGATGTGGGCTTCTGGGAACAGGTTCGGTGTGATATCAACCCCCACATCTTTCTCTCTATTTGACTCTTGCAGGATTTCCCCTTCCAGATGGTACCTTATTTTCAGGCTTCTGCTCTTTTCGCCTAATTTCATTACTTTACACTTTCCTGAGTTGAACTTTAGTAGCCATTTTCTAGACGATTCCTCCAGTTTGTCCAGGTCTTCCTGTAGTCTCTGTCTATCTTCATCTGTCTTGATTCTTCTCATAATTCTTGCATCATCAGCAAACATTGAGAGGAACGCGTCTATACCCTCCGGAAAATGGTTTACATATATTAGAAACAGGATGAGTCCAAGTACAGAGCCCTGTGGGACTCTGCTGGTGACATCTCGGAACTCTCAGTGTGTGTGTGCGCGCGCGCACGCTTGCGTTTTGTGTCCAGGACAACCTGTTTTTAACTTATCAACACCCGGGAGTATTTCTCATAGTGTGATCATGTCCCCTAATGTATATAATTTTCTCTGTAATTCATGCTTTACCTCTCATGCTTATCCTCAGAGCTCAGCTCTGTTAATGACATTAAAATATCAAATCTTACATGACTCAAATGAAACAAAAACATTGCACTATGTTCTCAGAGAACGTAAATTAAGTTAGACAAGTGATGGGTGCGCGCACGCGCGTGCGTTCGAGTATATTAACTTCGGGAATATTAAAAAGAAATCAACAACCCTTCGAATCCTTTTTCCAGGCTCAGAATTTCATTTCGTGTCCGTGACCGCTGAAAC
>WNGS01162157.1:1768233-1787321 GCA_020271785.1 Procambarus virginalis
CTGATGTGAAGCCTGTCACTCGGATACAAGTCGCTGCATGTACAAGACGGCTCTCTGGTGCACTTTAAAACCAACCTAACATAACCTTATCCAACCGAGCTTAATAAAACCGAGCACAACCACTTGAACTGGACGGTAGAGCGACAGTCTCGCTTTATGCAAGTCGGCGTTCAATCCCCGACCGTCCAAGAGATTGAGCCCCATTCCTTCCCCTCCCCCCCCGTCCCATCCTAAATCCTTATCCTAACCCCTTCCCAGAGCTATATAGTCGTATTGGCTTGGCGCTTTTTCCTGATAATTCCTTCCTTCCTTAATACAACCGAGCCTAACACTGACTAGCCTAAGCGATTACATCCTAACTTGACGACATATACACAATTTACACTGAAAGCGAGCTTTGTCTCGGGCCGTCGTGAGCGCGATCTCACCACTCTCCAATCACTCATGCATTTCAGCTTTATGGAGCAGAGTGGTTCCCAAGGAAACCCAAATGATGGACAGAGTGTTAGGAACTTTGGTGAATTATAATATTTCGAATAATAAACCTAGGAACATCTCTGCTTAGATCCTCACTGAGGTCATTTATAATGATTACCTTTTATATACGCCTTTACTACCCGTTAATTCACCCAAAGTAACTTTGATTGCGAACATCAACTTAAGCATTATTCTGAATCAAAATATAACATTTTGTTTGCTGTATGGCCTATGATTTATATCATAGTATATTAAAAGTTTGGATCGTGTGAAGCAGTTGGTAGGTTGTCGTTGTCTTCACATGCAGCAAGTAATATAAATAATCTTGTGAGATTACAAATGTTGGATAATAATCAATCTTTATTATTATTTAATGCTGCTCTCAGCACCCGGGGACTGGTGGCGGAGGTAATAAAGACTGTTGCTGTAATCCACTCTATATGAGGCAGTTAGTCACTTAACGACTTATATATGAAGCAGTTAGTCAGTTAATAACGTTTGTTGCACGCAATTAATCAGTCAACGGCTTTTATTTGAGGCAATAAATCAGTGACTTTTATTTGACGCATTAATCAGTCAACCACTTTTATTTGACGCATTAATCAGTCAACGACTTTTATTTGACGCATTAATCAGTCAACAACTTTTATTTGACGCATTAATCAGTCAACATCATTTCTATGAGGCAGTTAGTGATTTCTGTATGAGATGGCCAGTGACTTTTATATGAGGCAGTAATCAGTCATATGACTTTTATATGTGGCAGTTAATCAGTCAGTTACTTTTTATATGAGACAGTCAATGACTTTTATGCAGGTAATTCAAAGAGATAAACAGCATATCAATAATTTAACAAGATACACAGTCAAACAGTTCATCAGTGAGCCACTCAATTAATTGGACATTAGACATCAATGGGACAGTTAGTCAGATTGCCAGTCTTCATAAAGACCAAATGGCCCTTAAAAAATAATTATATCATCCCTCGTCCCGATCAATTGGCGTTTATACATGGTATGGCTTCATTCATGCAAGCCAAACAAGTTTGGAAAAAATATTAACTACTTCCTTTGTTGGGAGAGAAGTGTCTCGCGGCTACGTTATGGGATAATTTATTCACTCGAGAAGATTTAATGGGTGAAGCTGTTGTCTTTTTTCATTTATTTTTATTATTCATCTTGATGAACAGTTTCGTGAAGGTCTGGGTGTAATTATTGTGAGGCTGCAGCATGAAGATCCTGCTCCGATAGACCTTCTTTCATTCATACTTTTGCTTCATCGATAGACCTTAATAATTCACGCACCTCTGCTTCATCGATTGATCTTGTTCCTACGTCTCCTTCAGTGATAGAGCTTGTTCATACCTATGTTTCATCGATAGATTTTGTTCATACATCTGCCTCATCGATAGACCTTGTTCACACCTCTTCAGCGATTGAGGTTGTTCCCGCCTCTGCTTCATCGATGGACGTCACTTATGAAATCCAACCCACACAAGGGAGGACTTCGATGTACAGAGAGGCAATCAGCTAGTCGCTGACGACTTTGGAAATTTCTGCGCTATTTAGTTCAAAAGTTTTCCCGTAGCAGCTCTGGGCTTCGTCCAATTTCTCTCACTCTGCAATATTCATACAAAGTTGCAATTTAGTATGGCGGTGGCCAGTCATTCAGTTAGTATTTTGGGACATGGTAGGGTTTATTGCGCCGGCGGAGTCGAACGTGTGCACATGCAAGCACACGCACTCGCACGCACTCACTCACACACACACACACACACACACCACAACACACACACACACACACACACACACACACACACACACACACACACACACACACACATACACACACACTCACACAGTGGAAATAGATGAAATGTTCACATTGAATACCAATAGAACAAGGAGACATGTGGGGAAGCTTGAAACTCGGATGAGTCATAGAGATGTTAGAAAGTGTAGGAGTAGGATTAGAGGGAAAATGGAATCAACTAAAGAATGAGATTGTGGAAGCAAACAGGAAAGAAATTATGTGGAAGCATAATTTTAAATGTAAATATGATAGGGAAACAGGATAGGGGTCATTGTCAAAAACGACCAGCAGGTAGAAAGACGGGGTCCAGGAGCTAATGATCGTTCCTGTAGGCAAAAATAGGTGAGTACACGCACATGAAGGAAGAAGTACTCAGCATTGTAAGTAGAAACGAATTGAAGGACCACGAGGTAGTACTCCTATAGTGTTCGGTTAGTGAGGAAGCGGAACGTAGTGAAGGTAGTGGAGGTTGGCTCCGCTTTAAGCAGGAAAGAAGGGAAAATGACTCCACGGTCACCTGAAAGATTTGACAGTGGAACTTTGTAACTTTGAGTACAGCTGGAAATGGAGGAAGCACAGGCTGACTTCACGTATGATATGAACAGGAGGCGGTAGTGGAGAACCTGAAACAGAAGCCAATTTTCACACATAAAACAAGTCAAGTCCATGTAGGCAAGAGCACACACAACACACATATACAAGTACATTGTGTAGATGGGAGTTGTTATGAAATGCAGTTTTGACCAGAAGACCGTGAGTGGTGGACGGGTGGGTGACCAGGAGACCTTGGGTGGCGGTGGGTGACCAGGAGACCTTGGGTGGCGGAGGGAAGTGGGCGGTGGGTGACCAGGAGACCTTGGGTGGCGGAGGGAAGTGGACGGGTGGGTGACCAGGAGACCTTGGGTGGCGGTGGGAAGTAGGCGGTGGGTGACCAGGAGACCTTGGGTGGCGGTGGGAAGTGGGCGGTGGGTGACCAGGAGACCTTGGGGGTGTGGAGCAGGTAAGGAGGGAGGTTTACAGCGCCTGTGGTGAGTGTGATGGTCCCGGCCAGTGCCCGGGGCCAGACGCGCACGTGCTGTCGTAATAGGCGACTTCCTCTCTGGCCTCCAGCCACCACCTCCTGCGGTTTACTTAATGCCTGCCCCAGGCGGCGGCGGCGGCAGGGACACCAACCTCCAGCTCTTTATTGCTCCCGTCCAGGTAAGGCAGCAGTTTTACGGTAATTACTCTGGAATACACAGGTGACTTCACTGCTTTATTCATGACTATATAAATTCACTTTTACATACACACGCACACACACACACAACACACACACACACATATATATATATATATATATATATATATATATATATATATATATATATATATATATATATATATATATATATATATATATATATAATATATTCGCACTGTCGACCACGAAGGAAGAAATGAATCTGGAAATTCTTTAAGTACTTTCGTATTAATCAATAAATCTTCAGAAGAATGGCTATTATAAGTCAGTGATTATTTTTTGTTTTAACAAATACAAAAGCAAGCATGTTAGATGCTGCAGACGTTATCAGGGATGGCAGTAGTCAACTGCAGGATGCCAAAATTGATCATCAGACCTGTAAATCTACCAAACTAACACACAAAATATTCCCGTATATTGTGGCTGTGTCATGCATCAAGGCTCTGACTAACCCCTTTACTCTAAATTAACTGAGGCCTCTTAGTTCTATTGAGGCAAAGCACACAAGGGAATCACCGTTCACTTCACCGACCAACTCGAAGCCTTGCACAACCGAGGACGAATGTATTCTTTATCGGACCTCACACAAGTTAAATTCATGCGCCCTTGACCTATACTCGTTCCCTAACTGGAGGCAACAGACAAGCGTATTTCCTCCAACTGGATTTGTGAAAGCTCTGCCAAACCCGGTAACATATTCTCTTGTGCTTGCTGCTGAGAGTCGCCAGTCTCTCTCTTTCCTGCCAATTATTCTAGACTGAGTAATGGCAATGCATCTGGGCCTTTCAACAATGAAATCTCGGTTGGAATTGGCGTACCAGTTAGGAAAGAGAGCAGAGACCAAGCCCGAACATGCACACCCATTAACTTGAGCCAATCCAGTTAAGATGAAGCCTCACTTGAAGTCGTCTGATATATATATATATATATATATATATATATATATATATATATATATATATATATATATATATATGTGTGTGTGTGTGTGTGTGTGTGTGTGTGTGTGTGTATCATTAAACACAACAGCATTGTTTACTATAATTAATTGTCTTTTGGATATTTTCCATTCTACGAAAATATCTTCTACCATCTGGAGAGTGAAGGACCACTAGATCATTTAATCTTTCAATTTTTATTGTGTTCATTCGGGAGCTGACACCAGTAATGAACATCCAGATGAATTCGATTTCGAACGTACGATCGTCCTTTATTGATCGAAATCGATATATATATATATATATATATATATATATATATATATATATATATATATATATATATATATATATATATATATATATAAGGAACCGAAAAGGCGGGTAATGAGTTAATGAGTTTGGGAAAAGAAGAAAGAGTAATAGAAGATGGAACTCTTTGAGTTCCATCTTGAGTTGAGAAAGAGTAATAGAAGATGGAAGATGAAAGAGTAATGGAAGTTGGAATAACAGCACATTCCAGGGAAAAGAGGCTGAAGATGGCAAAGGGGTAAACATAGAGAGGACGGATTTGAAGAAGGTAAAGGCCTAAAATATATGGCGACGAATAAAGGAAGCGCCTCTATGGCAACTCTACTGTCTGTACCACTCAATAACAATCCTTCAATATTGGACAACACGAACTGAAGCGCTTTGCCAGTATTACGCTAAACCGTAAATGACGTTATGAAATTCATGGTTGAGCGAGTGTTGGGTGTTGTGTTGTGTGAGGCCGGCAACACTCCCGCCGACGACCACGACGAGGAGGACGGGATCGAGTAGGATGACGACCTCGACGAGGAGGACGAGATCGAGTAGGATAACGACGAAGACAGGGACGATGAAGACTAGAAAAAAGAAACAGAAGGACGAGATGGTAGGAGACAAATGCAAGAATTAGATAAGAGGGAAAGGCGAGGAATGAGGAGGAGGCGTGAAGGGAACAGGTGTAGCTTAAAGAGAGAGGGAATGGGATGGGAGACAAGGGTAAGGCAGGAGTGAGATAAGACAGTGGATGGAATGGAGAAGCACTGGGAGAGGATGGTAAGATACAACAGGTGAGCAAAGTTAAGTAAAGCAAGGGAGAGAAGTGAATGAAGAGAGCAGTGAGGATAGAGAAAGGGCGTAGGGACGACGTAGGTTTAGGGAGCTGTGAAGTGGAATACACCATTGGCCTCTTGGGAACCGAACCTGGAGAGGGTCTCGGGAGTTCTCCTACTCCCCGACCCCCACAGGGGGAGGGAAGAGGGTGTGGAGAATGTGGGGGAGGGAGGTGGAGAATAATAAAATGATTTCAAGAAGTTTGTCAGCGAGGTGAGTGGCAAGGCGAGGAGAATACGCATGCCAGGGAGTGAGAGCGAACACATCCATGGTAGAGAGAGAGAGTGGGAATACATCCCTTAGAGAGAGAGTGTGAGAGAGAGAACAGAACACTCGCAGCAAGACAGGCCAACCAGTCATACATATATCGTTGTAATCAGTCAAATAAATCACTGAGTGCAGCAACTCTTGCTTGTCTTCGCCGTTAACATGGCTTACCTTGATGAAAGTTGGAAGCTGTCTCGCTCTGGCACGGTGGAACATATAAATATACCTGTATAATATTACTTTTCAGTACGAGCACTTCTAAAAAAGAAAAATAGTTTCAGCTAATGCTAATTGAAAACATTTATTTTAAAGGGGATGCACGTAGGAGCTGCAGATATGATGTCTCCTCTTTAAGTGTTCATTGTGAGAAATGTTAGAAGTAAAGCCTTAAATGATAAAAAATCATTGTGTATGAAGGAAGGGGGGGGGATGACCATACAATTGGTGTATACTACACCTTCCATATGTGTCTTCATTTTCAGTATTATACGAGAGGATGACATCTGATGTATGCTGTGACTAATGTGTCCAACATGGGTGTACCCAAGCTAGGTGTACTCATCCTGATTAACTCAGCTAGTATAGTTAACCCTGCATGTATAGTTAATAAGTTAACTGATTAACATAACAGGCATAGTCATCTTCAATCTCTTCTTTGTTAAACCGACTCACCTTACAAGTCTAAGATTACAACGTTCTTGTTGACATTTGTGTGACTCATTTGTATCTGTTTTTTCCACAAATCCGCCCGTTGTGTTGCTCCTTAGCTGTGAACATTGCATCTTTTCTATTCTGGAAACTACTAAGTAGTGCCTCTCCAAGGCAGTGAGGCTACCTAGAGAGTGTTCTCTTTAAACGCTGCTCCTTTATTTGCACCTCTTATGCTGAAGAAGTTCTCGTCGATGTCTCTGTGGCTGACGTAGCTTATCTTGAGGTTATCTTGAGATGATTTCGGGGCTTTAGTGTCCCCGCGGCCCGGTCCTCGACCAGGCCTCCATCCCTAGGAAGTAGCCCGTGACAGCTGACTAACACCCAGGTACCTATTTTACTGCTAGGTAACAGGGGCATAGGGTGAAAGACACTCTGCCCATTGTTTCTCGCCGGGGCCTGGGATCGAACCCAGGCCCACAGGTTCACAAGTACAGCGTGCTGTCCGCTCGGCCGACCGGCTCCCTTGAGGCAGACTTCAATCACCTTCTGAACAGGTTTCCTAGGCTATTGTGTACTATGATTTCTGGATTTGAAACTGTATGCAATCTGCCTCCGGGGAGCCGTTGGCTGAGCGGATAGAACACTGGACGCGTGATCCTGTGGTCCCGGGTTCAATCCCGGGCGCCGGCGAGAACCAATGGGAAGAGTTTCATTCACCCTGATGCACCTGTTACCTAGCAGTAAATAGGTACCTGGGAGTTAGTCAGCTGTCATGGGGTGCTTCCTGGGGGTGGAGGCCTGGTCGAGGACCGGGCCGCGAGGACACCAAGCCCCGAAATCATCTCAAGATAAGAAGATAGCCACTTTTAGGGCTTTCCATATGTTCATTACTGTGTCGTTGAAAATGTTACTTCTTATGTCTGGGGATCATTTAGAAATTCAATTTCCACTTGTGTCTCCTTGTTCGGTGACCACTCATCCCAAATAATCTGTCTGTGTCAGTTCCCTCACTTCCCCCTGACAGCCTTTCTCTCTAACCCTTCTGTCTTCCAGTGACGTGAGGTTTAGTTCCATTTATCTTTCCTCGTAACTTATTTGTCTTAGATCTGGGACTTGTCAGGTAGGACACGCTGCATATTCCCCGGTTAGTCTGCTAAATGTAATATACTCCGTCTTGAATGTGTTCTTTTTCAGATGATTTCTAAAGGCAGTTCTTATGGTTGCCAACTTAGCATATACTGACGATATTATCCGTTTGATGTGCGCTTTGGAAGAGAGATTTGGTACAATGTCAACTGCCAGGTCTCTATCTAATTCTTGAAAGATTTCATATCTTGTGCTTGACCTCCTCTCCCAGCACCTAGTATCAGTACTTTGCACTTGCTCGAGTTGAACATAAGTAGCCATTTGTTGTACCATTCCTTTTATTTGTTGTCAGCATATATTGAAATGAATGAATCTATCCCCTCTGAAAGATCATTTACAGGATAGGTTCGGGCAATGATGCCTTTGAGACTCCGCTGGTAACATCTCGCCACTCAAACATTTCTCCGCTCACTGTAACTAATTGCCATGTGCTGCTTAGGTGCTCTCATATTCACTGCAGCCCCGTCCGACACTCATGAATATTTCTCCAACTTGGGCAGTAGTCTTTTTTGGGACACTGTTTCGAAGGCTGTCTGACATTCTTAAAATATTAAGTCTCCTGTATCTTATCCGATTTCTGCCACCCAGTCAGTATGCTGTAAAGATTTACCATCGCTGAACTCGTGCTGGTTGTGTTGTAAACTGTCTTCACTCTCCATGTGTTACTAGTCTCCTTCTGTAATGATCATGTTGATAACCTGTCACCGGGGAACCGGTCGGCCGAGCGGACAGCACACTGGACTTGTGATCCTGTGGTCCTGGGTTCGATCCCAGGCGCCGGCGAGAAACAATGGACAAAGTTTCTTTCACCCTATGCCCTGTTACCTAGCAGTAAAATAGGTACCTGGGTGTTAGTCGGCTGTCACGGGCTGCTTCCTGGAGGTGGAAGCCTGGTCGAGGACCGGGCCGCGGGGACACTAAAGCCCCGAAATCATCTCAAGATAAGCTCAAGATAACCTTGCACGGTATGCAAGTTAGGGACAATTTAATGCCTCCTGCCTTTCTACCTCCTTGAATATTGACACTATATTGACTGTCTTCCAACTTTCTGGTAGTTCTTCCTTTGTGAGTGGCATTCTACATCATGGAAAACAGCCGGAATTGGACTTCCATTCCTTTCATTAATATCCACGGTGAGATTATGTCAGTTTCATCAGCCTTAGTAGTATTCAGTTCCAACAGAGGCAGTATATAGTATAGCTATGTTGGGAACCACATGATGCTGCAGTATGTAGTGTGACTGGGGAACCTTTTTGAGCATCTTCGTGTGTCTTTTCGGATCCCATATGTTGCGTTCTGACGCCCCCATAACAATGGGGAGCTGGTAGGGGTGGTAATGACGATGATAATATACGAGCTCCATTATCCTTGTGATGCTTGTATTATTACCATATAATGGTGTGCGATGGCATAATGGGTGGAGGGTAGAGCGAGGCAGCAGGTGCTTGTGGCACAGCCGGAGATAATACCGTGTCTGCGGCCGAGTTATATTTAGACCTGGCTTTAAGTACCTCATTTGTGTAAATGACGCAGTGATTACGTCCACGGAATCAAGCGCGTGTAAAGCTGCTCTCCGTCCGTGTTCCTCCTGTGATGCATTGGTCACACACGCAAGCGCAAGCACGCACGTGCACACGCAAGCACGCACGCACGCACGCACACACACTGGGTGTGGATGGGGGCCTGGCAGCCTAGTAGTCAAGGGGCCTGGTAGCCCCTGACTACCAGGATACCAGGATATTTCATCTTATTCATTAGAATAAGATGAAAACTTTCACCGTGTTCTAATGTGAAAGAATAAGAACTATTTAGTATGGGTAGTACATGAACAAGGCAACTTGCTATAAAAAAGTCCCCAAATATACAACAAAGACATTATTAATATTTTGTTCTGTGTCAGAATAGTGACTAAACGGAATTTCTTAAGAAGTGAAGTTGTGGAGACTGACTGATTTAGGCTCTAGAAACTGCTCATGACTTAATTGTAGTTTGAGAGGGTGGGACCACAGAGCTGAAGCTCATCCTCCCATAGACAGCTAGGTGTTTTATGATCATCGTTACATTTTGTCTGTTAGTTTCTCCGTCTCCTACTCTTCTGGTAGCGGGTGAACATTCTAGTTTGTTATTCCTCGCTTATATACCACAGTCTATGACGCTCTGTTAATTCTGAACATTATATTTGTATCAACATGTCCCTCTAACATCATGTCCCTACCTTCTACACGTCCCTCTTAACATTTCACGGTCAATTCCGCACAAACTTATCTAACTTAAATCTCTCCGTGTGAAGACATCTGAAATAAATCACTGCCTCATTCCTCAGCATCAGGAAATTCAGCACTTTTCCTTCCTACACAATCCGCCATATTTCCTGACTCATATACTTCCCTTGTATTTCATTTCCAACCTAGGGCGCCAGAGACTTTCCCGGCGTCCATTACCTCCTTAGGCATTTCGACATTCCTTCACCATCTCCACAAAGAATGCACCCTAGATTTTTGACATTCATATCTCTTTTTTTCATGCATTCATCAGGCAAGCCTCGCCTCTCAGTTCAGTACTTTAGAAGGTATTTTTTCGTCTTTGTTATATTGTATTGTTGTCTGTGTTTGTGCCACAGAATGCTGTAAGTGGTGTTGTTGTCTGTGATAAGTGTACCCACAGACCAGAGGAGCCACATTTCTCCTTTGTTTACCATCACGCGGGTCAAGTTTTATTGCTTTTCCACGATCTCTCCTGCGTCTGCCTCCATATATATGTTAAACAGCGGGGGAACACAACACTTCTCTCACCACATACGCCACACTAAACCCCTCCACCCTAAACCACACTCTCCACCATAAACCACACTCTCCACCCTAAACCACACTCTCCACCATAAACCACACTCTCCACCCTAAACCACACTCTCCACCCTAAACCACACTCTCCACCCTAAACCACACTCTCCACCATAAACCACACCTTCGATCCTAAGCCACACCTTCGACTCAAATACTCGACCCTAAACCTAAAACCACACCCTAGACCCTAGACTAACTCCCTCAACCCTAAACCGCTCTCCAACTCGTCGACTCCAAATCACCCTCACAGTCGAGGGCGAGTGAGAGTAACCTCACTCTCGACTCTAAAAAGCACTCACCCTTGACCGAAAACCTTTCTCTCCCATGGGCCTATTCATCCTCGAGTAAACCGCTGACTTCTCAGTGTACAAAAAAATCTTGCAATAACATCATTAAATTTGGTTCTGGTGCAATGAACGTAAGATTACTGCATCTTTCAGTTTTCAGCTTCATATACCACACTCCCCCAACCTGTTGTCCGTTTAGCCGTAATAGGAGAAGGGGGAGATTTCTTGCCTAAAGTATTAGCATCGAGTATCTAAATTCCGTGAAATTTATCGCTTATTGCAAAAAATTTTCTAAAGATCGCAATGAATGTAATTTTAGCTGTTTGTGAGGGGGGGAACTTTTAATTTGGTCCAGGCAACTCCTGTAGGATAGTTGAGCCATATAATATTAAGCAGAGGATAGCGTAGCGTATGGGGAAAAATATACCCCCCTATGCATTTGTGCAAAATGTTTTCATGGAAGGATTAAATACACAATTTGGTAAGCATAAAATGATAGTGCGCGGGTCGACCTGGTAGGTATCCGTGGAAAATACAGAGATATGCATTTTTTTTACCAACTTTTGGCAAGAGTAAAGATTATGGGTAAGACCTCACAGAAAGGTGCATAAAGTGTTCACTTTATTCCCATCCTTCAGCAACGTCACGATGGCAAGCTGTTAGGTGGTAAAAATAATACTTTTATAACATCCACTACGGGCTCACCATAGCCCGTGCTACTTGGAACTTTTTGTTCCAAGTAGCGAATCTTTAACAACAACAATACTTGTATAACAAACCACTGAAGAACCTTAAAATATAATACTCTACAACACTCATCAGTATAATAATTACAATTGATCAATTTCAAGGATTTGGCTAATTAAATAAAGATCTATAAAAGAAAGCAGCAAAACTCTCCAAAGAGGATTAGGATTAATCTTGTGATGAGAGACTACAGGAACCCACACTAACTCCCTCCCCACTTTACTTACTATTTCCGTAACATTCAAGTTATCAGCAGCCAGTAGTGCCTCGGGTATTATGTTTGTAATATCATTAAATATTGTGGCTTCATAAACAGCATAAATACTACGTTAAGATTATACTTCAGATCATCATTAATACTTATTATAAATTAAATGCTGTGTTTTATCATTAATTATTATCCTTAGCATTATCATTATTATTATTATTATTATTATTATTATTATTATTTTTATTATTATTATTTCTTTAAAATCAGTGGTAGCTAAGGAAGATTCGAACCTTAGATTTGGATTGGCTTCAGTTAGAGCCTTAGGAACTGGACGCAAAAGAAGACTGTTGAACTTGATAGAATCTTACCGTGGATATTAAGAGGGTAAACAGAAGCAATATGTGTCTCACTCTCTATGGTGTACCATAGGTCATTGGAAGCAGGAGACCTACCAGAAAGTTGGAAGAGAGGCTGGAAGCACTGAACTACAAGCCTGTGTCCCCAACTCATACAAGATGATGGAGATAATCTTGAGAAAAAAGCAAGTGACTCATCTGGGGAGAAGGTACTTTCTAACATCCTTCCAAGATGGGTTCAGGGATGGTAAATCGTGCCTCACAGGTTTAATAGAATTCTATGACCGGGCGACAAAAATTTGGCAAGGAAGAGAATGACAAGCTTCCTAGGTTGTAGTGCTGTACTCAAGTGGCACTATAGCTTTCTTGGTTAGAATTTCAAACTCAGTGATATTCTTATCCCAGTTATAACGACAAGAGTTGTCCAAGACGCTGTATGTACTACTGTCTGCTCAGCAGCGTTACCTGCTGCTTGTGCTACTGTCTGCTCAGCAGTGTTACCTGCTGCTTGTGCTACTGTCTGCTCAGCAGCGTTACCTGCTGCTTGTGCTACTGTCTGCTCAGCAGCGTTACCTGCTGCTTGTACTACTGTCTGCTAAGCAGCGTTACCTGCTGCTTGTGCTACTGTCTGCTCAGCAGTGTTACCTGCTGCTTGTGCTACTGTCTGCTCAGCAGCGTTACCTGCTGCTTGTACTACTGTCTGCTCAGCAGCGTTACCTGCTGTTTGTGCTACTGTCTGCGCAGCAGCGTTACCTGCTGCTTGTACTACTGCCTGCTCAGCAGCGTTACCTGCTGCTTGTACTACTGTCTGCTCAGCAGCGTTACCTGCTGCTTGTACTACTGTCTACTCAGCAGCGTTACCTGCTGCTTGTGCTACTGCCAGCTCAGCAGCGTTACCTGCTTCTTGTACTACTGCCTGCTCAGCAGCGTTACCTGCTGCTTGTGCTACTGTCTGCGCAGCAGCGTTACCTGCTGCTTGTACTACTGCCTGCTCAGCAGCGTTACCTGCTGCTTGTACTACTGTCTGCTCAGCAGCGTTACCTGCTGCTTGTACTACTGTCTGCGCAGCAGCGTTACCTGCTGCTTGTGCTATGGTCTGAAAACACTAGGTTTTTCTGCTTGCAAAATGACATAATTATTACCTTATCAAACACGGGCTTTAGCTGGTAATATAATATATAATATCTTGTATATGTATCGATTCGTTGACGTAGTTATCTATAATTGGATTCATTTTCCTGTCAAATTATCTGTCTGTCCATCTGGTAATTTGATATAATTATTTCATTAAATCATACCGCATATGATTACCAAATTTTTTTTCGAGATTTTTTGTTTTATTTGCTAGCTTCCTATTGGTTGAACTTCAGGTCTTTCCGGGACTCATCAACACCACTCATCATGTGGATGATGAGTGGTAACATCATGTGGATGATGAGTGAGGCTCAGTTCTAAGAGACTATAAACACTGTTAGTTTACGAGACAGTTTCCTCCCCGTGAAGCAGGGTGAGAGCGGTGCTGGGTGGTGAACATCGTCTTGTAATTGAAGTTGTGAACTCGGTGCACAATCTTGTTCACGTGAACAATTAGCCTATTGTCACGTAAAGGATAACGTGGTGCATATGGAACGAAATGTAATGGATTAGAGGTTCCTATCGTGGAGAATGGAAATGAAATGGTTTGATGTATTGTGTATATATATATATATATATATATATATATATATATATATATATATATATATATATATATATATATATATGTATGTATGTATGTATGTACACAATCAGCAGCTAACAGTGTTGGTTAGTAGAACTGGTAAATAAGAACATGCCCGCGTGGTTTTCCAACTGGTACAAAATAAACGCTTGTCAAATCGTGAACGCGAAAAAGAGGACAAGAAAGAATAAAAAGTGAAGCAAATGGATGTATTTTCAACATAGATATCCTCTTGTGGGGCTAGTGTTGGCAGTGATCCTTGTGTAGTGACGGAGGCGGCGAGGGGAGTCAGTGTTAGCTCCATCCTCTTGTTATTCCCAGACAAACTTGTGTCTGGTGGTGGCCAGGTGTGTGTGTTTAGCGATATGGCTGCAGGGAGAGGCGGCTGAGGGGCTACCAAATATTCCAAGCAAACACACAGACGTTAAAAACCCCTGCAGAGTTGATCCAATAAATGGCTACTGGAGTTCAACACCAGCAAGTGTAAAAAGATGGAAATGGAACAGATGACAGGAGACCAAAGGGACAGTGCAGAATGAAGGGGGAAACTATCTCCCTGTAATAACTCGAGAAAAAGACCTGGGAGTGGACATAACACCAAACCTAACTCCAGAGTCTCATATAAATAGGATAAGGTCAGCAGCGAACAAGAGGCAAAACAACATTCAGGAGCCTAAATATGAAGGCTTTAGATCTCTGTACAACACCTACGTGAGAACGAAATGCAGAGCTGCTGTTAGTCACAACTGGTAACATCCTCCCTCACAACTGTTGACATCTCCCTCACAACTGTTGACATCTCCCTCACAACTGTTGATATCTCCCTCACAACTGTTGACATCGCCCTCACAACTGTTGACATCTCCCTCACAACTGTTGACATCTCCCTCACAACTGTTGACATCTCCCTCACAACTGGTAACATCCTCCCTCACAACTGTTGACATCTCCCTCACAACTGTTGACATCTCCCTCACAACTGTTGACATCGCCCTCACAACTGTTGACATCTCCCTCACAACTGTTGACATCTCCCTCACAACTGTTGACATCTCCCTCACAACTGTTGACATCTCCCTCACAACTGGTAACATCCTCCCTCACAACTAATAACATCCTCCCTCACAACTGGTAACATCCTCCCTCACAACTAATAACAACCTCCCTCACAACTGTGCGTGTGTGCTACACTGTGATCGTTTGAACACGTTTGCTCGCAGAATAAATATCACAAGTCGCATATACTGGAATTGCTTGACTTTGAGCAGAAATGTTATAACCGCAGTTGTTTAAAAACAATTCACATTCTCATGAGCCATGTACAGTGATGGTGTTGAAAACACTATCCTCGTGTTCCAGTTTACATTTGTTGAAACAAATAGCTATTTACCATTTTGTATTACAAATGTTTGTGGTAGGATAAAGTATTAAATCTAAAAATCCCTGGATACAAATAATACAGTATGAATGGGCATGAACTACAGGCAGGAGATATATGAAATGCTTGTTACTGGCAGGTATTTTGTGTGGGTCACGGAATTTGTACATTCTGAACCGTCAAATGTTTGCTCAGTTCTGGGTGTGTGTGTCAAGGGAGGGTGATAGCCACTTGTATTCTCTCTCTCGCCAGAAATGCTACTCCAATACCGACTCAGATATTTTCCCAGACAATTCTCTGTTGCATTTTCTACGATTCTGCTGTAAATGTTGCTTTTGGGCTGCCGGGATCGATAGTCACAACACCAGGTCAGAAAATGCTGTGGATTCATATAAGTATTGAGAACTGTGATAGGCTAACAGTAGTGGCAGTTGTATTGTGCTCGCTTGATCAGTGGAACAGAACAGCCGACAAGAGCACAACGGAGAAAGCACTTTACCCATTTTATTATTTCATGATTTTGAAAATCCATTGTCGGCCGTGGTTTCATTCAGCACCGACAAAAGAGAATAACTTTTACTGTGTTGATGGTCCCCCCGATCCTGGCTTAATAGCCGGGTTTTTTCCTTTGTTTTTTTAGCTCTAAAAATAAAATTTGGTTTAATTATCTTGTGTTTACATGTATATATATATAATATATATATATATATATATATATTTATATTATATATATATATATATATATATATATATATATATATATATATATATGTGTGTGTGTGTGTGTGTGTGTGTGAGTGTGTGTGTGTGTGTGAGTGTGTGTGTGTGTGTGTGTGTGTGTGTGGTGTGTGTGTGTGTGTGTGTACTTACCTATAATAACCTCACCTCACCTCACCTAATGTGTGTGTGTGTGTGGCAGTTTTCCACAGGTATGATAGCTAGTTGTTAGCTGTAAGTGTCACCTCCCCGCAGCCTCCTGGTGGCAACACTTGTTCCCATAAGTGGCAACTTCACACAGCTATAGTATTGCCGTGGCTGCCGCCCCCGGCAAGTGTGTCACCACTAACAAAAACAACGGCTTCGCCATTGTCAACACAGGAAGCAACACGAGAGTGTTCGTGTTTCCTCCCGTTGAATCCAGAGAGAGTTCACCTGCACACGTGCGCGTTGAATACGGATTATTTATGCCCCATCAAGCTGTGTATGCAATGCTGTTCCGGTGTCTGATCAGCAGCTCTTACGGAGTACACTTGTCCTCATGATCAGCAGCTCTACGGAGTACACCTGCCCTCATGATCAGCAGCTCTACGGAGTACACTTGTCCTCATGATCAGCAGCTCTACGGAGTACACTTGTCCTCATGATCAGCAGCTCTACGGAGTACACCTGTCCTCATGATCAGCAGCTCTACGGAGTACACCTGTCCTCATGATCAGCAGCTCTACGGAGTACACTTGTCCTCATGATCAGCAGCTCTACGAGTACACTTGTCCTCACTGTAAACCTCACAGGCTGCAGTAAGAACACTTCAAACCAATGTTTTCTGATCTCTGGAATTAAAATGTGTCATGCACTTTAGAATCTGGGAAACTGCGATATAAATAACTTTAGTGAACTATAGGCCGGGAACCTATTCATCACGTCAAATGAGCTTCCGTTCGTTTCTAAGTTAAACATCATGCTCAGATAAGATATCTTTAGACTCGTGTCAGGTGTCAGACAACATCATATATACACATTCATTCTGTCACATTTTACTAATCAGCGTCGGGAATTTGGAAAAAAAAAGTGTCGTCAACAAACATGTGACGCCTGACACTTCCTGTGTGCCTGTGCTGGTGCCCGGTGATTAGATATGTATGTGTATACGTATATATATATTGTACATGTATGTATGAGGGTGTGTACATGTGTATACAACATTGATAATTTTGTAACTAGCGTCAAACATTGTTATTTGCTTAGCTAAACGAACTAGAGGGTTCAGTTCCTGAACCGATTATGTGCCTCTGTAATCCTTTACACCACCTCCCACGGGATGGGTATGGGGTGCATAATAAAGAAAGAACTTGATTGTGACTGCTCCAGCAGCAGCAGGGTAACACGACGACTTGTTTGGTTATTCTGTTGATTGTGTCCAGAGAAACGTAAATGGTCAAGGGAAGTTAGTGAAGTCTGCCTACAATCATTCCCCCTTCTAGTAGGCTTAGTCATCGCACCTCCATCAACACAATTACTATTCATTTGAGTACAAAATCTACTCAGTGTGTAAAATTTTCTTCGACCATCTTGAGATCTATATTATTTCGACCGTGATCAGATCAAATATAATTATAAGATTCCATACAATCAAATCCCAATGGATGCACCTGCCAGAGTAAACTTGATTTTGTCTGTGTCCCTAATTTTTGTTCTTTAAATGCACCGCACAGGACGTGGTGTACTTGTTACTGGTGTGTTTACATTTGACACAGGCAGTCTCGGCGTAACTTAAGATACAGATAACGGTGGACAACATCAAATAATAGCCAGAAACGGCAGCCAAATAACAGCCAGAGACAACGGCAAATAACAGCCAGAGACAACGGCAAATAACAGCCAGAGACAACGGCAAATAACAGTCAGGACAACGGCAAATAACAGTCAGAGACAACGGCAAATAACACCCAGAGACAACGGCAAATAACAGTCAGAGACAACGGCAAATAACACCCAGAGACAACGGCAAATAACACCCAGAGACAACGGCAAATAACAGTCAGAGACAACGGCAAATAACAGCCAGAGACAACGGCAAATAAGATTCAAAGGAAAACGGCACAAAACAGCCAGGGAAACGGCAAATAACAGCCAGTGGAAACGACAAATAATAGCGGCGGACGAGACCACCAAGCATGAGTGGACGTAGTGTTCACACACAGAGCGAAATAGATATGAGAACATTTGAGCATGAAATGCAATGAGGGCAAGTGACCATTGTGTATTGTCTTTGATTATGGAGTTGTTATGAAGGGGATGGCAAGAGGTGAGTGGAAGACTAGCGCCCATAAAGGCGAGTACCAGAGAATACTCAGAGATAACACAAGGGGAAATAGAACCAGGAGAAACAAGCAACACAAGGCAGGGACTACACAACTAGCAATACAAAAATGCTGAATATGAGGGTAGAAATAGCCTAAGGTACTTTATTCTTTTGAGATGTATTTCATTATCTCAATAAACTTACTTGAACTTGACTTGAAGAAGCTAAAGGAAATTTTATACAGCCCATAAAGATAAGGAGCCAAGATAAAAATGCCCTGGTTAATATACAATACTTAAGAGGGAAAAGAACTAAAAGAGCTTGGAAAAATGCGGGCACAGATCAGAGGAGAATACACATAAATAAGAGAGAGGAATGAGCACACATAAATTCTGAGAGCAACAGAGAAGCAGCATGAAAATGATGCAGCATCCAAAGCCAAGGATCATCTTAAACTTCTATATAACCACATAAGGAGGACGACGTCGGTAACTGAACAGGTGATCAGGCTACACAAACGAGGAAGCCACACAGAGAATAGTGTGGGGAGTGTGCGAACTCAATTAAAGCTTACACAAATCTTTTAAAGATAGAAGCAGAGCTTCTCCCGGATCTAAGATTTCCAGTGGGAACAGGCACTCCCAGATGATAGATTGATCAGAATAAAAGAGTCGAGTAGATGCTCGACCAGCAAGAACAACAAGCTCAGTACACGCCTATAGACACTAACCGTCAGCTGTATCTTATACCAACACACAAATTGACATCCAGTTCTTAATGAATCCATCCAAACACAAGAAAACTTTCAGTGTGGCATCTTTCATCTCTGCATTGTGACTGTATGTGTGGC
>WNGS01162157.1:1813428-1833307 GCA_020271785.1 Procambarus virginalis
CCTCATTGTTATTACTATCATTATTATAATTAGTATAAATAGCATTGCTGCTGCTGTTATTATTGCAACTGTTAGGTAACCTGGAGACGGAGGAGACGTTGGTTTCTTGTGTTCTGTGTCGTAGTTCACCTGCAGGACTCATAGACCGTCATTGCTCTCGTAAAAAAAAAATAGTAAATCAGAGAGCTTTGGAGCGTTGATAACTTGCCCCAATGACTAGAAACGGTGATGATGTCACCTGTGGGTCTACAGTGGGTGTTTGTCACCTATGGTCCGGTCCTGGGTATGGTCACCTATTGATATTGATATATAGGCCGTGAGTGGTGTGCCGTGTGGTTCTGCTGTGCGTCTGATGACCCACAGTCGTGCCATAGGCTTAGTCATTGATGGTCCTGGCTTGGGTGTGGTCATCTGTGATCCATCTATGGTCTTGTCGTTAGTGTAGTTTCATCATGGTTTCCGTGCTTCATCTTGAGAACCTCACTACGCTTGGTCTTGAAACTCGAGGCACTTGCGTGCACAAGGAAACGTTTCCTGGTGAAACACCGGACAATCCCCCCTGGTGGCCGTTTTAGAACACACTTGCGCGTTCGATCATCGTGTTATCATTGAAAGTTACTTAACATATATTTTGTTCGTGTTTACATAAATAGTAGATCTGTCCCAGTTGTGTTGCTGAACATTACATTATGGACGTATATGGCACTGTCTTGGTAACGGATCATTAAAATGTTCAAAAAGTGATTAAATTATTTGGTAAGAGAAATTAATTGGTAGCTTGATTGATATATAGATTAATTGGGTACATATATTAATTGCTATAGAAATTAGTATATATATATATATATATATATATTGTGTTATGTACAGATTCAGAGCCAGATAGTTAACTGGTAGACATAGCTAAAAACAAAAAGTAGAGAAATGTAGGAAATATTGAAAGTGTTAGTTAAAATTAAATTGGAGCGACTGAGATAAAGTAAGAGAGAATCCTAGCACTTACATTCGTTCTGAATGTCAAAACTTCTCTTAAAATTTCCTGTCGAATTTAACTCATTTACCAGCAAGCAAACTGAAAGAGAAAAATTGGCAGCCTCAGTACCACTGTCGCTTGTCTCTCGGGGTCTGGAAAAATGTGGCTTGTATACTTATGTTGGGAGGTTTGTGTTCCTCAATATATCTAACAGTGCCAACCTCAGCTCCAGTTATCAGGGAACATGTGCAGCCCACAACCATAAATAACATTCCTGGATGGTTGACGAGCTGGAGTGGATTGTTGCTGTTTTTGTGAAATTCATTGATGCTGCGGAAACCCACACAAAAGCACACACCCACCCCATCAACTCGCACAGACCCTCACTCATCAACCCTACACAGGCCCCAACCCATCCAGTCACGGGCGTCTAGTCGCTTTCCATCTCAAACTTAATGGAATAAGTGACGGATGGGCCAGAGAACGATTGGTCTATTTTTCAGTGAAGGTGTTTGTCTGGAGTTTATAACTGTCGCAGATTGTCTCTTATAATTACATTTTCTGATGTTAATTCTGTGTTCTCTGTATGTAACTATGGCACCCATACTGTCTTAGTTAATTATGATGTTGTTCTCACTCAAGACAGTTGTTGTTTAGTATGCAGATTATTGATATTATTCAGGTAATATATCTCTCTCGTTTGTGTTACTAATAGAGCCCGAGTGTTCTTAGGTGTTCCTAGTAGTTAAGATTCTTTACTGATTCTACACCAACAGTAAAATATATCTAGGAAGAGATGTAGGCACATAGCAGCGCACTAAATGAGAGAGCACAATTCATATTTTAAAAGATAACATAATTCACCCTATCGTTCTTCTAGCGTAGTTTAATGTGCTCTTTAAATATTAGCTCGACCGCCAATATTATATCTGGAGTTATTACATTCTCCCTCCGTCCAGTAAACTAATAATGGTGTCTTTTACCCCTCGACCACTTTGAGCTATTTGTTGTTTTCTGTTACCTGCTGGAAGTGTTTTGCATCCAGTTGTGTATGTTAACTCTGCAGCCCAACCGTCACTCTGGTATTGTTCTCGAAGGGTGACACGAAGCTGTGACGTGTTGTGGCCTGTGTCTGCCATACGTGTGAACATTTGCTAGCGTGCACAATTTAGTTTCTTGTTTCACTCATACTGGATTTTATTCGAATTTACTGTCAATTTGTATTGTTTATATTTTGGTAATTTGATCTTCACCTTCCTACTACAGCTATTACTATTTTAGTTTTCATTTTAGAAGTTGTCATAACAGGATGACGTGTATCAGTCGCCTTCGCAAAAACCATACACATCAGCAGTGTCAACTTTAAGAGGATGAAGACGCGGAAAACAGAATACAGACAATAAACAACACCCCATAATATATCGACTAGAGAGTGTAGACTGTGCGGGGTTTTGGTCTCTAGTCAGTAGCACGTGGTGTGGTCCGAGGGAAAATTTATGAGTGAAGATAGATTATAGAACTTGCCTTACAACTACAATGTCAATAACATTCGCTGCTGCTACTATGACCAAGGACACTACGACATTTTCTGACACTGGTACAACTACACCCATCCTCTCGTCAAACAATATAATTGTGCAACCCGTCCTCGCAAATTTGTATAGTCAATATTGACTTATTAGTTACGTGCATAGGTGACATACTAAACATAATAGTTTCCCTTGAAAAGCTTCATAGAAAACACCGACCTTACCTAACCTACTTAGTATGTTAAGATAAGCATCTTATTGCTTCGTAATTAAAATTATTACCTAACCTATACCTAAAATAGGTTAAGTAACAATTGTAATTACGAAACTATAAGATGCTTATTTTAACATACTAAGTAGGTTAGGTAAGGTCGGTGTTTTCTATGAAGCTTTTCAAGGGAAACTATTATGTTAAGTATGTCACCTATGCACTTATTTAATAAGTCAATATTGACTATACGAATTTGCGAGAACGGGTTGAATTGTGGAGCTTAGAGCAAATTCATTGCCTCCAATGACAAACCGCTCTGTCAAACTACCTGGATAGTTAGTTATCTAGATATTTGTGATGGTCTGAAATCATATTACGGTGTCAGTAATACTCTACTTGTAAATTAGCTAGTACACCTTTGTCCTACATAGAGATTATTCTCAAGTTATAACTCTATTGTATTATAAATCGTTGGTTTAAAAAATAACAAATTTATGCTGAAAACGTTTTCTTTCAAACTCAAAATAATTTAGTTTTCTGTAAACGAAATTAAGGGTACGTTTAAATAGTTTTCGAATTCCATATTTAACATTTTGGGCAATATTACAACATATCAACGTAACCAAATCTAATGAAACTTAACGAAACCAAACTTTAACCTACAGTAACCTTAACCTAACCTAATCGTAGAGAGTAGATAATTGCCCTAATTATGTATTCGTTCTGAATCCATTACCATGAGCGGATTTCCTCCCCAAGGACAGTTTGTTTCAGTTAGGGAGAGAGAGTAAGTGAGCATTAGATGCGGAGCTAAAGGTAAATAGGCAAGAAATATAACAAAGAGACAAATAAATAGGAAAGAGAATCACAAATGAAACACAATAAATCTTGTGATGAGAGAGAGAGAGCGAAAGATAGAGATAGAGCGAGCGAATAAGCTTGGAATTGGGAAAATGGGAAGAGAATAATCTGAGCATCAGAAAATAAGACATCCGAACGAGAGAGAGAAAACAACTTTGAACTATATATATATATATATATATATATATATANACCGACACATTGTTAGTTAATAGAATCGTATCGAAGAATTTGGATAACAATGTAATCTAGTCTTTGGGAGAGTCTCTGGCGTTCTCCCACTCTGGGATACCTTGCCTGGGCTTGCTAATTTCTTATTTGGTTTCATTGTTTGTTAAAATGTTTCATAGGAGAGTTTACTTTTATTATCTGCCTTCATTGTGTAAACTCGTTTTGTTGCTGTGTATAGCTACGTCTTTAATTACGAGTTTTCTTTTAATTCTTATTTACATTTTCTGGCTTCACGACTAGTTGGCACTTTATCCTTTATCTTGTTTCCTCTATTACTCCTTCCTTCCAGGACTTCTCAACATTCACCAGTCCTTCATATATATATATATATATATATATATATATATATATATATATATATATATATATAATTAATAGTAGATCAGAAAAGATCCTTCTAATAGCAGATTCGGAATAGATCCTTGTAAGATGTATTATTAAATACGAAAGTACTTAAGGAAATTCCTATCTTAATCCTTCCTGGTCGGACATTGTTATCATATGTTACACAATTTGTTTGTTTAATATAGTAATAATAATAACAACATTGTGTGAGCTAAACACAAATCATTAAATAAAATGTACAAACACCATTTGAACTTTCGAATAGGAAGAGAAGGTAGAGCTTTCATTAGCCTTCCTGAGGCCTGAAAATCTCGCTCAATATCGCCTGGATAAAGATACTCGCAATACTACATGCAAATGACCTTTTTTCCCAACATTTGAGGATCGAATGAAATTTCACGACGAGGCGAATATACCGCCGCCTTAACTTTCCATGTTATTGAAGCTAAAACAATCTCGTGCACGTCTCATGGGACACTGAGAGTATATTCCCAGACATTTAGCTGCAGCAATAAGCTTATCGTCAGCTTTTTTCTGGTCTTAAATCCCTTCGGGGTGAGACTTTTAATGGGGTCTGATTTAAGATGATAAAGCCAAAATTTGTTCTCGCCTAGATGCAATTACTTAAATTGGCTTGCAGGTCATAGCGTCACAGCAGCAACTAATCAATATCAAACATAAACAAATTAATATAATCAACTGTTGAAGTATAAATTATTCGAGAGGCAAAAGTTCCTTTTATAAATGACATTTTTCACAAATGTCTTATCCTCTCGAATTTTAAATTAAATTATATATGTTGATATTTCATCCAACTATGCCTCGCAGCTAGTCAAACTCTGATACAAAACACAATAGATCGTAATTGATCGGAATTTGATACAAGATAAGCCCTTGCGCCTCACTCTAAAATAGACTTTGCTTCCTGAATTAATTTTCCTTGCCAGTTATGTCTTACAACAGTTGAAAACCAATGTCAACAGACACTTAATAGACCACTGAATCCAATAACCCTTTTTATCCTCCGTCAATTATCTCCTCATCTCTTCTTTTTTATATATAATCTCGTTGGAACAGGTGCGGGCGAGTGAATGGTTTGTTGCTTGTCGCTCCTGCGTGTGTGTGTGTGTGTGTGTGTGTGTGTGTGTGTGTGTGTGTGTGTGTGTGTGTGTGTGTGTGTGTGTGTGTGTGTGTGTGTCTGTCTGTCTGTCAAGTGTACCTTCACCTGTCTATGTGTGTCTGTCTGTCAGTGTGTTTCTGCCAAGAGCATTTTTTACCTGTCTGTGTGTGTCTATCAGTGTATGTGTCTTGTCATGTGCACCTTTACCTGTCTCCGTATATGCAGTGTGCTGTGTTCTACTCACGCTAGCAGAGAGGCAAGTGCTGGATCACTTCTGCGAGGGCATCCTTATAACTATATAAGTCGCCATACTTCCTCGTTAAATTATACTCCTTCCAAATTCCAAGTCTTTCAATGTCGAAATTTTGTTATAAATATATATATATATATATATATATATATATATATATATATATATATATATATATATATATATACCTCTGGTGCAAGTGTAGGGACCCATAGCCTCGGAGAAGAAAATAAAGAGTACTCAGAGAAGACCTTGTGGATCCTCACTGAACACTTTGATATTTTCTTCTCCAACCACCCCTATTCTTTTGGTATGTGTGTATATGTATATCTAACTTTATTTGAAAATTTCATTACACAAAAAAGGGTTACAACATTGGTTACATGCAGGGTACAAGGCTACTTGTCACAAGTTGTAGAGCTCCTCCAGCTCCTTAGATGGCGGGCAGAAACCATGGATATATGTATATATATATATATATATATATATATATATATATATATATATATATATATATATATATATATATATATATATATATATATATATATGCAACAAACTTCTACCAATTGGAACATCCTTTCTTAAGGAACCTAGTCTGTCCTCATATCTCAAGTTCTTAGTCTGTCCTCATATCTCTTCTTAATTGCCTATAACGACCTTTGCACCTTGTTCAGTATATTCTGTATGCGCATTCTTTCACCTCCGTCCTCTTGATGACATGAATGGCTCTACTAAATAACTGCAACACGGATTTAAGTCTCGACATAATACTTAAAAGGCCTCCCACGTGCGTCAGCAGCAACTTTATAATCGTACGATTTCTTGCTGTGTATTAAAGGATCTTAAGAACATCCAAATACCCTTCAGTAGCATCTGGGATTATTCAAACGATGAGTCACAATAACGGGGCTGAAGATATGTTGACCAAACCACTCATCAAAGATGATGAAACGATGACGTTTCGGTCCGTCTTGGGGCCAGATTCACGAAGCAGTTACGTAAGCACTTGCGAACGTGTACATCTTTCCTCAATCTTTGACGGCTTTGGTTACATTTATTAAACAGTTTACTAGCATGAAAACTTGCCAATCAACTGCTGTTATGGTTATAAACAGCCTCCTGGTGCTTCAGAGCTCATTAACTGTTTAATAATTAAAAACATAGTAACATAGTAACAAAAAGTACTATCCAAACGGGAGGAAGGGTTGTCTGAGATACAGAGAAGAGCGCCTGCAGCTTCCTTGAGGATTTATATGGCTTACGGGTTGCCAATACAGGAAGCTCTCAAAGCACGTTGTCTACACACTGGGAGGAACCGGCAAGAACCTGATATGTGGACAAAAGGCAGCTCGCGTAGCGCAGGGAGGAAAGGTGTTTGTGCTCCTCAAATGTCAGACTGCTGCTGCTGCTGCTGATCGATATTCCTCGGCACTGCTGGCGAGACTTGTCTGAAAAACTATTGTTGGTCTAATTCGTCTCTTAATGTGCTGTATTGTACCTACTGTCTCTCTGTACCTCCCTTCACTAGTACCTGCTGTGTCTCTGCCTCCCTTCACTAGTACCTGCTGTGTCTCTGCCTCCCCTACACTAGTATTTCTCGTGTCAACCAAACTACTCTGTTCCGCTTCATCGCCCAGTCCCGCTTTTGACCTCCTGCTCTACGTCCATCCATCCACATGTGTCCTCCCTTCGTTCCTTCGGCCTTCCGTTCTTCTACCTTTTATCCCTCAACTTGATGTTTTGCTACCTATTCTGTTCCTATCTTCTGCTGGTGTTCTGCCACTCTCCGTCACATTGGCTTCTATGTTGCATTCCCTGCCTACCCTCTACCGTCTAGGACATAAACATTTCCCCACTCAAACTACTGGGGCCCTTCCTTGTGTCTTCACTCCACCTGTTGCTCTCCTGTCCTCACTTTCCTTCACCGTGTGTCTTGTACAGTATGACCTCAGAGTCAGCTGGGCAATGCTGTCGTGACATGGGTTGACTGGTCACTGTAGGGAGCGACATGGTTGACTGGTCACTGTAGGGAGCGACATGGTTGACTGGTCACTGTAGGGAGCGACATGGTTGACTGGTCACTGCAGGGAGCGACATGGTTGACTGGTCACTGTACGGAGCGACATGGTTGACTGGTCACTGTACGGAGCGACATGGGTTGACTGGTCACTGTAGGGAGCGACATGGTTGACTGGACACTGTAGGGAGCGACATGGTTGACTGGTCACTGTAGGGAGCGACATGGTTGACTGGACACTGTAGGGAGCGACATGGTTGACTGGTCACTGTACGGAGCGACATGGGTTGACTGGTCACTGTAGGGAGCGACATGGTTGACTGGACACTGTAGGGAGCGACATGGTTGACTGGTCACTGTAGGAGCGGCATGGTTGACTGGACACTGTAGGGAGCGACATGGTTGACTGGACACTGTAGGGAGCGACATGGGTTGACTGGTCACTGTAGGGAGCGACATGGTTGACTGGTCACTGTAGGGAGCGACATGGGTTGACTGGTCACTGTAGGGAGCGACATGGGTTGACTGGTCACTGTAGGGAGCGACATGGTTGACTGGTCACTGTAGGGAGCGACATGGTTGACTGGTCACTGTAGGGAGCGACATGGTTGACTGGTCACTGTAGGGAGCGACATGGTTAACTGGACACTTCAGAGAGCGACATGGGTTGACTGGACACTGTAGGGAGCGCATGGTTGACTGGACACTGTAGGGAGCGACATGGTTGACTGGACACTGTAGGGAGCGACATGGGTTGACTGGTCACTGTAGGGAGCGTCATGGGTTGACTGGACACTGTAGGGAGCGTCATGGGTTGACTGGTGTCCCTCCACACTACTGGCAGCACTTTGTATTTTCTTCAACTTTGATAGAGATAAGATAATTTCCTTCATTATTAAATTAGGAACTCTATATGAAAGTCGAGTTTTTTCACAGTATTGCGTCTGTATAATATCGAAAATACTTTGTACTGACTTGAAACTGTAATCAAAGAGGTTTTTATTTGATTTACTTGCGTTTTCTTAAGAGCTTCACATTGTATGTATTTCGCTTATACAATGTGGTAAATAATACTTACGTTTACTAAAAAATCAATGTACTTTCCATTCGTTCCTGAACAGTAGAATCCAGTAGCAAGTTTTTGTTCTCCATTGTGTGATAGTGCCTCATCATTTTGGCTTGGAAGCTACTGAATGAACATTTGATCATAAGCTGAGTCATATTGATGTTGAGCAGTATAGCCTCCCAGGAACTGGTTAATAGGAGCTATTATGTATGTAAACCAATACTCCACAATATTAGGAAAACTATTGAAACATGGCGTGTGATTTACCGAGAGTATTGTTAACCAGATGACCGACCTTATCTTATTTGACATGGCAGGATTTCATTGCTTATATGATATTTAAACAATTTGGTTTATTATCTCTCACGTGACTTACAACCACCTGCAGCCCATCTACAACCATGTCTCTAAACATAACCCGACCCATCCACACACAACATCCACACACAACACCCACACACAACATCCACACACAACATCCACATACAACATCCACACACAACATCCACATACAACATCCACACACTATATACGCTACCCACATACATATTACCCACATACAGTTATATATTAACACTCAATCTTACTCCAAAGGCGCACATTCACCTACTCCATCCATGCTCCTACCTACCTCACCCATGCTCCCACCTTCCACCTGGTGATACCACCCACACCCTCCACCTACCCATCTCACCCACGCTCTTGACCCAACATGGAAACTGGCCCCAAAGGATGGGTGCCATTGTACAACTCTTAATATGCTAATACTGGATTGTAACATGCCATTATAAACAGAACCAACCAGCCAATTTGAATGATTTGAGCATTTCCACACACTTTGCCTCTCTCGTTGATGGGTTACTTCTGCCCATTGATACTGTGATAAAGACAGATATGTTGTTTAATCACTGACTATCCTAATATAGGTGACAGGTAGGCCAGGTAGGCCGTCGGTCGGTGTCACTAAGTGTCGGTCCGTCACTAAGACGGACCGACATCTTAGGGGTGACAAAGAGAGACAAGCATTGCTCAGTTACTAAATTTTCCAGTAGAAATTTTGGTTGTTGTACACTTGAGAATTAACATTCGTTAGTTGAAGTAACAAATATTTAATTTATTGTTTAATATACAGGAATTAAAAGTATGATTTTCTAGATAATAATAATCTATTTGGTTATGATGTACTAATATCAAGTGAGAGAACTCGGTAGCTTGAAAACTCTGAAGCGCGAAGTTTAATAACAGCATTTTAAAGGCCTAAATTATTATATTCCATATGCGACATCTGTTTATGTCTCAAATAAATATAGGATGGAACGTCAGTGCCGCAAATCAAAGTTCAGAATATCCGTCCAGAGAATTCGTGAATATATATTTAGTTGACAACATGTATATTTCAACTTCGCAGTCATAAAAGTCATTCATAGCGGAATTCAATTTGCTAAAATCCCTAAGCCAGCACTCCCTTCACCAAGATGATTGAAAGCAAGGGCTGACGTGCAGTTATAGCTGGTGCCAGGGAGGGGAAGCTGCACCCTTAGAGAGGGAAGATAATCTCCCTCACAAGACACTCCGAGCGAGGAGCAATTGCGAGGAGCATTCCTCTTTCTGTAGGAGCTACTCCAGAAACAGTCATCATTCTCTCTGTTAACCCTGTGCAACACTTGGGAGAGTTTATAGCACTAAGACCCCTGCTTGGGCTCCCACGTACCACTGTCTCTGTTATCTGTAACTCGCAGCCAGCTTGAAGGTTGAGTTTTTTGATGTTTGTGCTCACTCTCTGATGGATACACACACGCATATAATAAATCGTCAGAGTATCGTGGTTGCCTCGAACTTAACAAAGGTTGTATTATAACTCTTACTTGGTCTTACGAGCTTAACAAAGGTAGTATTATAACTCTCTCGGTCTTGCTAGTATGGAATGCGGAATGCACATAGACCTACCTTAGTACACAATCTACCTAGTACTATAATCTGAGCTCCACAAATGCATAATTTATTAATATTTCGGAGTATTTCGAGAGATAAGACTCCCACACATCACACTTTTCTCCGTTCATGGTCAAATGGTCATTGTAGAAGTGGTGCTTCTGTCATGAGCTCCGGTCGTCTACAGCGCTCTGAGCAATAAGTTATTTGAATAGTGCTGTCTTCAGTCAATTATTAATTGAGCTCGTAGGTTCTTCAGCTTACAGTCGACTTTGATATGAGTATAACTAATTTCATTTTGTTTGGCTACGGTATTTGCCAAAGCGTTGTGAAGATCATCTGAGTAAGTAGAAAGGTTTGGAAATCGTGATTTTGCGACCCCAAGTAACTAAGATGTATACAGAATAAGAAACTTGTTACTGTGAAATATGCAGTACTTTTTAAACAGGCATTTAATGGAAAATTTGGCGGCAATTGTTACACACACACACACACACACACACACACACACACACACACACACACACACACACACACACACACACACACACACACACACACACACACAGCGGGACAATTTTCATATAATTTTAAACTGACGTATTTGTGGAGGTTGTGATTTGCAACATGTTGCTAACCCCGTCAAGAAGCTGCAAAGTGAAACACATGAGGAAATGTGTGGAAAAGCCTCCGTCTGGTAGAGGGGAAGATATATAGAGGGGAAGAGAAGATCACAGACTGACTGACTGACGGGAGGTACTGATTAGAAGATAGAGGGACTGGAGGACTGAATGAAACAATTACTAGATTACTGAGTAGAAGAGAGTGACTGGAGAAATGAGTGGAGTAATGACGAGAACTGCCACCAACCAAGACATCGTGAACGAACAGTATTCATATATTGTACCTCAATATGATAGTCTCCGTGGTGCAGTGGTAAGACACTCGCCTGGCGTTTCGCGAGCGCTTTGTCATGGGTTTCGTATCCTGGCCGGGGAGGATTACTGGGCGCAAATCCTTAACTGTAGCCTCTGTTTAACTCAACAGTAAATGTGTACTTGGTTGTAACAACGATTCTTCGCGGCGGGGATCGTATTCCAGGGACCTGCCCGAAACGCTACGCGTACTAGTGGCTGTACAAGAATGTAACAACTCTTGTATATATCTCAAAAAAAAAAAAAATATGCTAGATAATTTACAGTTTTCATACTGTATTACACTATGTTCAGTGAGTGAGCATTCTTAGACCTAGCATCATATCCGCGTCGCCAGTGGTATAACTGAAAATTTCGTTAACATTAGCAAGGTAATAAAATTACATATTGCGATTGTATCGATATCTACGTGATAATTACGATAATATCTTATCCTTCCCAATGTTTTAAGAATGGTTCTAGTCGCATACAGATTTCTTAAATACAGGATATTATAAAAGTGTTTCTTTGGGTAAACACATACATTTTAGTTATGTATACATGAAAACAAAACAGAACTGTTATATAATGTGACTCGCAAATAAAACCTTGTTTGTTTTAGCCATACAGAACTTCAACAATAAAAGTAACGCGTCGACTGGTTATAACATTTTTATTTTTTCATAAAAGCGTATTTTATATATATAAAACTTCTTCATGAAAAGGTAAAAATATTAAATAAGAATCCCCCGTACATGGATCATGCTTGTAACTCAGTTTTAACCAGGCTACACACATCTGTAACACAATATCACTGCCAGACTACACAGCTAACACACCTGTAACACAATATCACTGCCAGGCTACACAGCTAACACACCTGTAACACAATATCACTGTCAGACTACACAGCTAACACACCTGTAACACAATATCACCCCCAGACTACACAGCTAACACACCTGTAACACAATATCACTGCCAGACTACACAGCTAACACACCTGTAACACAATATCACCCCCAGACTACACAGCTAACACACCTGTAACACAATATCACTGCCAGACTACACAGCTAACACACCTGTAACACAATATCACTGCCAGGCTACACAGGGAATATATCTACCCTGATCTCCCTGCTAAAGCAATCAAGTGGTAACACGGAAAAACAGGAATAAATGAATTAAGCCAAAAGGAGAAGGGGAATAGAGCAAGGATCTGAGGGGGAAACAAGACATGCACAACAAAATCTCAAAAAGCGTGATATATCAATAAGAAAGTATTGAATGCACAATAGGATCGGTAGAGCGTGTACCTGGGAAGGTCAGAGATGCAAGATTCATGCCACCACACAAGTAGGGTGATCAGAGATAAAGTGATCTATTAAATGCGAAATAACCACATGTTAAAAATGATTCGTAAGCCTTAGCCTTCTGAACCCCTCTCGGGTCCTATATCAAAGCCCTTTGATATAGGATATATGCGTCACACCTCAGTCTGGACGGATATATCGTAAAACTTGGGGAGCTAAGTAGCACTTCTGGTTGAGATACTCTTTAAGTTCA
This sequence comes from Procambarus virginalis, assembly GCA_020271785.1. Taxonomy (NCBI): domain Eukaryota; kingdom Metazoa; phylum Arthropoda; class Malacostraca; order Decapoda; family Cambaridae; genus Procambarus; species Procambarus virginalis. Next base: position 1,826,450 of record WNGS01162157.1, read on the forward strand.
TCATGGTTGAGTTGGTAGTGCATATATCTGGGGAGGTCCGGGGATGCGATTTCGATCCCATGCTACGGCTTCAATATTTGATCATAGGTAAATCACGTTCTTGTGATTTAATTGTGAAGTATAAATGTTTTACAGTAGAAACAAACAGTAAAATAAAAGAAAAGAATGCAACAGTAGTACAAACTTATCATTGACTTACACTGAGATGATCTGAGCAGGATCAGACTCAACTCATGCTAATACAAACATGCAAATGTTTGTATTCTTGTATTCCACTTGAGTTTTCAGCTGGCAATATTGCTTGTCTAAATCCCTATCACGTGTTTCCGTCTGATGCGAAGGTGTTTGGGAAATTGTATGCCATAATTATGCTTAATGTAATTACAACAGATAAGCATTTCCCTCCATAAAGGCAATGCTTTTTGGAGCAGCAGTAAAATAAGTGCGTGGAGGCATACAAGATAGAGCGAAAATATAAATTATCTTGTTGTCCTTGATATGTGGAATGATGCTCTGATGTTCTGAAAACCTGAATGGATGAAAGCGAAAGCAAATCAGACTATCTCTCAGTGCAGAAGATTGCCTGCCTGACCGTTCAGCTCTACCTAGGCATCACGACCTACGATGCTGGGTTTTCCCCCTTTTTTTATTATCAGGATTTTCAAATTTTCCTTATATCAGGACCTTGATTTTTTTATTAAGTTATAAGTAAGTGATGAGGCCAGATTATGGTACCTTCACCCCCAGGGTGCATTAAGAGGAACATTCTATATGTTGTTATTACGGATAGTTACCCTTCCTTTGGTGTGTGTTGTATGTGCTTCGTCCCTTATTTATCCCCTATTTATCCCCTGACCTTTTCCTTTATTCTACTTGTTTTCTCACCTGACCCCGTATTGGTATAAATCTAACGAGATCTGTAATTTCTTATCACTTGAGAATGAACCATGTAGGTTCGAAACGTTGTGCGATTTTAATAAGTGTAATACATTCTTCAGTTATTCAATTCTTTACCTGGAAAACAAACAACATGACTTTTGGTGAACTCTTCCAGCTGAATCCTGATGCAAGAGCATTAGTAAGAGGGATAGAAGCCCTAAATCAGAAAATAGTAAATACGTAATATGCTGTCATATTCATTGAGACATGCATAAAAGAAAACCTGCTGCCAGTATACACCAATATATATATGTTGTTGAATATGACCGAAAAGGTAAGATTAATAATTCTGACACGAATTTTCTCAATATTTCTTATGTTTTTCTTCACTGTTGAGGGTAATTGAAATATCAACTCTCCAAAATTCATTTTTATTATTGGTCTGACGCCTAGAAGCGTTTCGTAAGAGCTTCTCACATTCTCAAAGACTTATTTTCACTTAACACTACATATATGATATACTTGATACACTGTGTATGATTTAACCTACATCTTGCTTTTTATATTCGTGTTGGGTGAGGTGACAAAAGTTTTGGGTGAGGTGGTACATAAGAATGAAAGTAACTGCAGAAGGCCTATTGGCCCATATTAGGTCTTGAAGTGGGTAGAATGTAGTTATGCGGCAATTGGCTGTTGATTGCTGGATCCAACAATCAACAGCCAATTAACGCATAACTACATTCTTACCTTTTCGGACATATTCAACAACATATGTCCACAAGAACATATGACTGCTACTAAAATATATATATATATATATATATATATATATATATATATATATATATATTTATATATATATATATATATATATATATTATATATATATATATTTATATATATATATATATATATATATATATATATATATATATATATATATATGTAAACTTTACGTTTGTGGTGAGCTGTGCTTTTGGGCACGAACTCAAGCAATAGAACGTGTCGAAGGAGTAGACCACGCCTGAAGAGGCAGTGAATTCAGGTCCATCAAAGCGTCTTGTGAAAGCTAACTTCCGCAGCCTCTCCCGTAAGTGGAGTGAGACCTTTTCAATGGCGCAAGAGTCCCAAAGATGTCTGGGATCTGGCTCAGGCTGGTTTCTTTTGTTTCGAATTTTATTTAGCACGTGGAGACTGATTCTTAAGTTCTTGTAAAAACTAACGATGTTCATTTTAATATTCAGGCTTCCGGGTTAATGCGGATATCATGAAAGTGAATCAAAAAGTCGAAATCAAGTTCAAGTATGTTTATTGAGACAAGAAAAAATACATCTCAAAAGGATAGAGTAGCTTAGGCTATTTCTGCCCCCCCTCATAAACTCTGCCCATTTGTTTCCGCCTCCGCCGGGGATCGAACCCGGAACCTTAGGACTACGAATACGAAGCGCTGACCACTCAGCCGTCAGCCCCCCTAAAGTCGAAATGACTGTAACTGGAAGATGAGAATATTGCTAGTAGCAGAGTGATGGCGTTCCTATACTAGTGGCATCCGAGGTGTGTGGACTCAAGTAGTAAGATGACAGGAAATGATCACTTCTCATTCCGGACTGGTATTTATGGTGCGTTGGGCTGGTTCTTATCAGCCTCATTTTCTAATAAAATTACTTTATTGTCCAAGTAGCCAGTTTCAGTCAATGCTTCTTCACACTTCTCTTCAAAATTGTTGATTCGATAAAGGTCTTGCATTCGTAGGTGTCTGGAGATAGTCCGCCAGGCAGAGCACAGCACTATATATCTTTCCATCTTTCCAGATAACACAATTTTAAAGCAAAGAGATCTTGTCTTTCGCGATTACTCGATTACAACGCGAAAAAATGGTATCGTTAGAAGTAAAAAATAATGTAGAAGTTGTATACATTCATATAAGAGCATCCGAAAAATGTAATTATTAAATAATAACCCATAAAATAAAAGCTACATAAATAACACGTAAAAAAATGTTAGTTAGATTTCACATTTTCTAATTAGTTACAGTCAATAGCAGTGAATCAACGCCATCTAGCCTGCGTATGGTACAAAGATCGGTACTCAAGGTACGCTTCTCGCACCGTTTTTTTATCCTCATCTTTATAGAAGACTAGACATGAATATGAATATAACACACAGTGCAGGCGATGAGTCACAATAACGTGGCTGAAGTATGTTGACCAATCCACACACTAGAAAATGAAGGGACGACGACGTTTCGGTCCGTCCTGGACCATTCTCAAGTCGACTGTCTCACAATCGACTTGAGAATGGTCCAGGACGGACCGAAACGTCGTCGTCCCTTCATTTTCTAGTGTGTGGATTGGTCAACATAACACACAGTGTTGTGTTATTAGTTGATGACACCTAAATACACAACTTTCCTCGGGAAAAAGCACAAAAATTACAGTTGGATAGTACCATAGTCTACCCACCATCCATGGGAAACTATAAACAACATGATTTTCAACGGTAATAAATTTCAATCCCTTGTATACAGGAAAACCCAAACACTTTAAAAGGAGTACAGGAGCCAGGACAGATAATCTCATCATGGCCTGTGTTACCTGGAACTTTTTGTTTCAGGTAGCGAATCTTTAACGACAACAACAGATAATAACCTAAAAATGGGCAATTAAGTCAAAGATCTTGGAATCAAAATTATAATGTTAGAACCCCAAACGTTTAGAAAATTCAATAAATCAAACATATCAACAAGGAAAAAAAATGATAAGAGTGAATAATATAAATCTTCAGAACATGGGAGGCCCACGCCTCAAAGCTCTGGTACTACTATCTCAAACTTGGGCTGGATGGTAGAGCGATGGTTCGCTTCATGCATGTCGGCGTTCAATTCCCGACTGTCCAAGTAGTTGGACAAGTAGTTCTTTCCTCCTGTCCCCATCCTAAATCCTTATCCTAATCCCTTCCAAGTGCTATATAGTCGTAATAGCTTAGTGCTTTCTCCTGATAGTTCCCTTCCCCTTCGCTCCTCACATTGCCTTTCAAGGCGGGTGGTATTGATGATCTGCAAAATCTACATTGCTTCTTCATTTCCCGCATATAACCATTAAAGCACTAAGCCTAATTGGACTGCTTCAGAGCAGTCAAACTGTGCTCTCTGGAATGGAGACAAGAAATCTATATCATAATATACACAAAGATTGAGGAGACAAGCGACTTGAGAATGGTCCAGGACGGACCGAAACGTCGTCGTCCCTTCAACTTCTAGTGTGTGGTCTGGTCAACATACACAAAGAAATAATGGAAAGTGAGATTCCATACCTGCACAATAGAATATCAATAAACTGGATATTAAACTGGAGTGAGAGATATGATTGGAAATGTAAATGAAATCCATTGAAAAATCGGAGGTTCCCTAAGCACAATAAGAGAACACAGAACACACATCAGAGGTTAATGACTCCTCAATCTACTGTCAACAACTTTAAGAAATGCCGCTTGAACAACAGTAGACACTTATAAGAGAGAACTGGACAAGTTTCTAATTGACTTCCAGATCAGGCTGATTGTGATGGCTATGTGGACTTGTGGGCTACAGAGACATTCAGCGCCACAGACCAGGCAATCGCCAGGGAAGGCAGGCCACAGACCAGGCTATGATAGAAGAAAAGCTCTGGAAATTGTCAAAAGAATTTCAAGATATATTCAACGTGATACTTGCCCAGGGCTTTCCCAGTTGACAGAGGCATGCCCCTGCTACCGTAATTCAATTTCATATTTTCGGTAATAGTTAACCCAGGGGAAGCAGTTCCAATTTGGGAGATGATTAAGGATTGCGTGAAGCGGAAATGAGCACGGTGGGAAGTGTTAGTTTACCTGTGTTACTGCCAGCACCAGATGAGCTGTTAACACTGATGGTGATGCAAGTGGTAATTATGTATTGATTTATTTATTGTTGATGGTTGATAACAGTAACAAAATATTGATGCATAATTCAATTACCAGTGGTTAGAGATGTTTTTTGTTTCTTTGACTGTCCAAGATGGGAGGCTATATGATTGGGTCTAACCTTAGCCAATATTGCAGGATGATTGGAGTAGGGTAGGAGATTTTCAAAGGCTGGCCAGGGTAGGCCCAATTGTCCACATTTAAAGTCTTCGCGAAACAGATTATTGACAGGAACAAATATCCTACGGTACCATTTAAGGTAAACCAGTATTTATTATCCCTTAATGTTTTGTTTTATATTTATCAATATTACTAAATGTAATATGGTGGGGAGGTGGCGTTGGTATTAATGTGTTGCTGGGAGATCGTTTGTGTTGTTCGGAGATCGTATGTGGGACAGGGAGACTCCTGAGAGAGGCTGCGAGACTCTTGAGAGAGGCTGCGAGACTCTTGAGAAAGGCTGCGAGACTCTTGAGAGAGGCTGCGAGACTCTTCAGAGAGGCTGATGGTCTCCTGAGAAGTTCAATGGGAATCTCCACAGAGGCAGGGAGACACCAGTAGCAGGCAGAGAGACTCCTCAGGGAGGCTTAGTCTCCTCAAAGAGCAAGATTACACTTAGGGGGGAAAGAGGCTATTGGAGCACCGAGAGACGAAGGCAGTAAAGGTGGGCGGCTCAGGTGTGTGTGGGCGGTGTTCAAGGCGGGCGAGGACCTGCCTGCTCTTGCCATAATGGAATGCCTGACTGAGTGCTGGCGTCGTAGAGAGAGGGATTTCTCCAAGATTTGGCTGCGACGCTGGGAGATTGGATACAGTGAAGGCAGAGAAAAAAATGTTTTAGAGATATATATTGAATCGAGGTGAACAAGGGTGGCGGTCAGTAACGTAATGGATGGAATAGGGAGGGGGGCAGAGGAGAGGAGGATGAAGGGAAGGGGGAAGGTGTGGGGGTGTATTAAAGGAGGGAGACGAGAGTGACAAGAGAAGTGGAGAGAACATGAAAGGAGTCCTGAGTCTGAAATGGAAATTTAGAGTAAATTTCCTCGTCAGTGTGACAGCAGTGTTAGAGGGAAGGATATAGTGAGGGAAGTGGGGGAAGCTGTGTGAGGGAGGATGTGCCCGCAGGACTGAGCTTAAGTTCTTGGACCCCACCTTTCTAGCTACCGGTTGTTTAATGCAACGACTCCCAGTCTAGTTTCCTATCATATCTACTTTTGAAATTATGAATGGGGTTAGCTTCTACAACCTGCTTGCATACTTTATTCCATTTTTTCCTACTCTTACACTTAAACTCTCTGACATCTTTATGACTTGTCTGATTCCCAGGCTTTCATCCATGCTCTCCTGTTCTATTGATGTTCATTTTGAACATCACATTTTTCACTGTGTCATTTCTCCTTAGTAGTTATAAATATGTCAAGTTTCCTCTCTTTTTAAATTTGTTTAGCGACGTCAGGTCTAATTTTTTCAGTCTTTCTTCATAACCCATCAATCGCATTTTCGCGACGAGTCTCGTTGCAAACCTCTGAACCTTTTCTAGTTGTCTTGTGTTTTTTTTAGATGGGGGCTCCACAGCTGTCCTGTCACTGGTTTCACATATGTGATGTACAGTGATCTGTATGGCTCTTTATTTAAATTCCTAAACAATCTTCATGTGTGCACTCACCTAGTTGTGTTTGCGGGGGTTGAACTTCGGCTCTTTCGTCCCGCCTCGCAACTATCAGTCAACTGGTGTACATGTTCCTCAGTCTATTGGACTCTATCATATCTACAATTTGAAACTATGAATGGAGTCAGCCTCCACCACACTACTTTTTAATGCATTCCTTTGTAACTAATTTGACACTGAAGAATTCTTTCTAACGTCTCTGTGGCTCATTTGGGTTCTCAGTTTCCACATGTCCCCCATGTTCCTCGTAACTCATGCCTCTTAGTTCTGGGACTATCCTAGTGGCATACCTCTGAATTTTTTCCCAGCTCCTGTGCTTGACAAGGTACGGGCTCCATGCTGGGGCCGCATACTCCAGGATTGGTCTTACATAT
>WNGS01162157.1:1837045-1855012 GCA_020271785.1 Procambarus virginalis
CCTGTAGTACGGTGATGATCACAATATGGATTGCTGTACCGATAAGTAGTTCACGGGTTGTCCTATTTGAATTTAAGGGGCATAACTAAAAGTGAAACAGACCATAAACCTAACATGTCTAACATGTTCTAGGCCTAAATATGCAATACTAGGCCTAACATGCCTTCATTTTAGGCCTAAATATGCAATACTAGGCCTAACATGCCTCATTTAGGCCTAATTGTAATATGTATATTTTGACTACACCAGGCTTAGGACAAATTAGGTTTGGTTGGTACCTTGCTTCTGGCTCTCTAAAAAAAAATAATAGTCAAAACGTTGACTAAATCAGGAGTAATAGTCCATATTTTTGTACTACCGTCCATAGTAGACTATAGATACTTCATTCTACTGTCCTAGTAGCTATAGATACTATCAATCTTGGATGACAGGTTGCTCTAAAAAGCACTATGTGCTCATCCCGAGACAGTTTTGGAGCTGTCTAGTCAAAGGAGTTTGAAGCGTTGGCGGTGTGTGTTCCACAGGATTACACCGCATCCATCATCTCCTCCTCTGAGGTCAGCATCCCTCAATATTCATTTACCCGTCGCTCTTGCAAACATTTCTTTCCTCTCCCCATTTCTGGTTTATCCGTTATCTATTTCCTCCCTCCCTCCTACCTTTCTGTTCTCTCGCTCTCTGATTCCCAACCGCCTCTCTTCTATCTCTCTCTCTCTCGTTTCCCCTACAACTCTGCATTTTTATTAGTTTTCCCTTTCACGTCTGCACTAACGAATTTTAGTAGCTCTTCTCCTTTCTCCCAGTCTGCTCCTCCCCATCTCAAGGAGGTAAAGTGTCTTTACTCACTCCTCGTGAGTCCCATCACTCGTCCTCCTCTCTCTTCTCTTTCATCTTTCCTCACTACTCAAGGCATGTCGCCTCACAACCACTCTTCCTCGTTTCACCCCTTTTCTCTCATACATTAAATAATATTGTTATCTCCCTTCTCCAATATCTCTTTTCCTTTTCTCTTTCTATATCTCTCTCCCCTCCACAAAACCAACTCGAGACGCCAGACTTTCCCTTCCACCAGCCATCTCCCTTCTGCCACCCTTAGGTGTACTTTACACTCTTAGGAGAAACTACACTAATAACAGCAGTATTAGAAACATAATAAATGATTTAGGTGCACGTGTGTGAACAGAAAACATTAGATATTATTGCCTAAAAAAACGGGATGAATGTAGAAAAAATGGAGCGAATGAATGAATGAATTAGCTGAAATTGAATTAGATGGACCATTATGAGGAGTGGAAATATATGTCAAGGGAAAATTAAATGTAGTGTTAGAGAATGGATCAAAAGTGAACCACAGAGAAACTAATTTTCGATAGCATTAAATGATAATAATGATAGCCTATTAATAGCAGTTATATATAGGGAAAAATCTTAAAGAAAATGGAAGGAAAGCAGATATAAGAAGTATCTAGAATATCTAGGTCTAGTTAATGTTTGTGTGATGTGAATTTATAGTAAAATAAATTGGATTACACAAACATGGGATTCAGAGGCAAAATATTTGATAGATTTATCATGATTAGAATATTGATGATTTAGAGGAATTGTTTCCTTAAACAACATGTCTCAGAGTCAGCACAGGATAATAGCATTCTAATTTATTATATCTCTGTTAACAAACATGGAGACAATAAATTACGTCGAAATATGAAGGAATATCAGAGAGCCACATTTCCGAAAAGTTGATTTAAGGGACTAAGAGTTCCTTATGAGGGAGAGATTGGGTGGCTCTGAGCTTGGCAAGTGGCGCTTAGGGACGTAACGTGTGTCCAGGAGTGGCGACATGAAAACTGGATTGCAATGTACATTCATATTATAATTCAGCACAGGACATGTAGAATACCATATAAATTGATTAGGTCGAATTAGTGACCCAAAATTAATAACTATGGGACTAAAGAATCTTATCGGAAAAAATAAAACTATATGCAAGTGAATTAAGAATAACAAAGTCTAACTTGAACAGCAATTGCTCAAACTATTAGAACTGTTAAAAAGAAATATGATTTTTTTAAATAAATATTTTATTTATTAATATCTAAATACCTAAAAGCAGGGAAGGTAAAGACAAATTCATACATTTTTTCCAGATAAATCAATAAGAATAGGGACAAAGACTGAACCATTCAAACAGACAGGTCAGGTAACTGATAATGACAAAGAAATGAGTGATATTTTAAATAAGAACAACTTGATATTCCTGCAGCTGACAGAATCCCCAGGCCCAGAGGCCGCCCTAGCGCCCTCTGGACACAAAAATAAAGTAGGAATTATTCAAAAGCCTCAAATGATCAAGAGAGGCTTTTTAAATGAATAAAATTTGGCAGATGCAGTTTAATGCTGAACAAATGGATAAGTACCAGATATCAGCCTGATAGTGTTTAAATTACTAAGTCTGAATGCCAAAAATGATCTGAGTCATTATTAGTATGAATCTAAAGCCAAAAAAGCAATGCATTAAGTTCGGTTTAAGCCAAATAGTAAACAGGGATTATTTCAGAAGCTTTATCTTGCACTTGTTAGGCCCCATTTAGATTATGTATTTTTTAATTTGTGTCGCCATACTACAGAACTGACATAGATTCACTGAACGAGTCAGAGAAGGATGCCAAAGTCAGTCCCAGACATTAGAATCATTTTAAATGAGAGGCTAAAGGACACATTTTACTTTTTCAATAAAAGCGATGAATTAGGAATGACAACGAAGTATGAAAATAGATAAAAGGGTACAACAAAGATATTAATAAGGTGTTAAATATATAAACTCAAAATGTAACCTGAAATAATGGATATGAATTGGATAAGTTACGATACAGGAAAGACTGGAAGTGTAAGGATTACGACATTTTATACCTGGACTTTAGCAAAACCATTAACACTGTAACTCACGTGAGAATCGTTAAAAAGTTTGAGGCGTATGGCATTAGGGGAAAGGTTATACTAACTTGGATTAGCAACTGGTATTTCTGAGCAATCAGAGTTAGCAAAGATGGAGTTCAGTTCGAGTGGGAAAACCGTTGTAAATGCACCATAGATCTGTTTTTGAAACTCTTTTTTTACCATATGTAAAACCGATTTAGCACAGGGTTGAACAGCAACATTGCAAATTTGCAGATACAAAAATAGGATAGAAAATCAATACATATGAAAACAAGATTGCTTAAGACGATCTAGATTTTTGAACCCCCCCCCCCTCCATTCTCCCATCTCTCCCACCCCCCACCTCACACCCCCCCCCCCTCCCTCCGCAAATACTAATACCTTCTAGGATTCTCACGCCCTAGGCTACTAAATAATGTTCTTAAGCTTATGTGGCAAAATAGAAGAGGATTTAAACTTGAACACATTTCCCGAGTAATCCTTTATGGATATAAGATCCAGGATAATCCCCTCCCTGGCGGCCAGACGTCATCCCCTGCAGCTGTTTGGCTCAGGGTGGATTATTTTTGGAGAGCTTCAGGTAGTGCCTCCTCCTCCCCTTCTGGCCCTTGGTGGCACCTTTCCACCTCCTGGCCCTCAGGTAGCACCTTCCCAGCTCCCGACCCTCAGGTGGCACCCTCCCAGCTCCCGACCCTCAGGTGGCACCCACCCAGCTCCTGGCCCTAAGACACATCCCTCACATCTGAAATTATGAGTGACATTGTGACATTATCAATCTTGAAAATGGTCCAGGACGGACCGAAACTTCGACATTCCTTTATATTTAGAAGTGCGGTTTGGGCGTCTTCTTTATGTTCCTTCACCCTGCAAAGACAATTATTTTTTAAGTCTCGGGGCGTCTCTATTAATGTTAGCTTACCCTTCCAGAGCCTCTGCCCGCCTAGAGTCGTTACCAGTGTGTGCTTCTTGAGGTTGTAATCTCGTGGCTCCTGCCTCTTGTATGTCATCTTGTATAATCACCAGGCGTCTCTCTACACCTCCCTTTTACTTCTCCAGGCTCTCTCTCTCTCCATTATGCCTTACCATCTATTCCCTTATTTAGCACAAACAATCCCTCTTGGCATAATCTCCCACACTCATATCCTATTCTGCTCCTCTACCACCTTCCTTCCAGTACTTGTCACTTTTGATGTATTCATGAATCAACTTTATTTTTCCTATCTTCCTTATAACCCTACTACCTATCCCTCATGACATATTCCCCCCCCCCTCACCTGAGGTTTTAAGAGCTCCCCTTCTCCCCGACAACAGAGGCTTCTAACCCTCCACCCGTGGCGCTCCAAACCCCCCCCCCCCTTCCTGAGGTCCAGTAACCTCTTCCTCGAGACTGATGACCTCTACTCCCCTTCCCCCAAGCCACAGACCACCAGGAGTTCTCCCCACCATCACACCTCTTATGAGATCTCTTCCCCGAGGGCCACTGATAGCCCACCTCCTCCCTGTCGCCGAAGTCCCGTGATGACCCTCCCACCTTTGCTGAAGAGGCGAAGACCCAGACAACACGTCTTGTAGCGCTAATAAACACAGGTGGAACGCCCAACTTGGTCTATAGTGAGTGTCCACCAGTGGTACTGAAGAGGCAAGAGACAACGTAAGAGTAGCGTGTGTGTTGTGGTGTGTGTGTGTGGTGTGTGTGTGTGTGTGTGTGTGTGTGTGGGTGTGTGTGGTGTGTGTGTGTGGTGTGTGTGTGTGTGTGTGGTGTGTGTGTGTGTGTGTGTGTGTGTGTGTGGTGTGTGTGTGTTGTTGTGTGTGTGTGTGTGCACGAAATAAGACAGAGAAAGAGTAATAATCCTTGACAGAGAAGAGAGAGCAAAAGAAGAGGAGAGAGATACGGACGAGAAAGAGAAGAATAGAACAGACAGGGAAGAGAGAGAGGAGAGAGAAGAGAGAGAGAGAGAGAGAGGAGAGGAGCATGGAGGATCTCTCTCTTTGGCACTGTTGCCTCTTTGTACCCTGCTTTAATCCCTTTTTTGCTGTTCGTGATTTTGAAATTGATTTCAGATCTCTCCTCTCCCTTTGCTTCTCGAGCTCTTTCCTCATTGCTCCTCAGAGCTCTCTACTGTGTTCCTCGAGCCCTCCTCTTCCTCACGTGCTTCTCAGAGCCTCTCTTCCTCACTGTGCTTCCTCAGAGCCTCCTCTTCCTCACTGTGCTTCTCAGAGCTCCTCTCCCTCACTGTGCTTCCTCAGAGCCTCCTCTCCCTCACTGTGCTCCTCAGAGCCTCTCCCTCTCTGTGCTTCCTCAGAGCCCCATCCCTCACTGTGCTTCCTCAGAGCCCTCATCTCCCTCTTTGTGCTTCCTCAGAGCCCTCTCCTCTCTGTGCTCCTGCACCCTCCCTCCTGTGCTTCCTCACGGTCCTCAGCCTCCTCACACTGTGCTTCCTCAGAGCCTCTCCTCACTTGTGCTTCCTCAGAGCCTCCTTCCCTACTTGTTTCAGACCTCCTCTCTCACTGTGCTTCCTCAGAGCATTCTCCCTCTCTGGTCTCCTAGACCTCCCCTCTCTGTGCTTCCTCGAGCCTCACTGTGCTCCTGACCTCCTCCCTCACTGTGCTTCCTCAGAGCCTCCTTCCTCTCTCTCCCTCAGACCCTCTCCTGTCTCAGGCTCCTCCCTCCGTGTTCCTCAGAGTCCTTCCTCTTTGCTCTTAGCCTCCTCTCCTCTCTGCTCCTCAGCTCCTCTCTCTGTGCTTCCTCAGAGCCTCCCTCTCTTCTCCTCAGAGCCCTCCCCTTGCTTCCTCAGAGCCTCCCTCCCCTCTGCTTCCTCGACCTCCTCCCTCTGTGCTCCTCAGAGCCTCCTCTCCCTCACTGTGCTTCCTCAGAGCCCCCTCTTTGCTCTCAGAGCCCTCCCTCTATGTGCTTCCTCAGAGCCTCCTCTCCCTCTGTGCTTCTCCTCCTCTCCCTCATGTCTTCCTCGAGCCCCTCTCCTCACTGGCTTCCTCACAGCCTCCCTGGCTCCTCGAGCCTCCCTCCACTCTGTGCTTCCTCAGAGCCTCTCATCTCAGTCGCAGAAAACATTTAAATTCTTTTTACGTTTCTTCAATTTTTTTTGGGGTTATATAATAAATTGAAGTCCAAATATTCGCAAATGAGTTTGCTAGAGTATACAAGAAAAACTAAAAGTTTCTTGGTAATAGATTTTGCGTGCCGATGTCCGATGTTGAACCAATGTTTATCGACATTTCAATATTTCTCACATTTGTCAACATTCCTCGCTTTTTAACATATATAAAATAGGGAAATATGCATAAGAAACGGTCTACAGCGCTGTAATTAATAAAAAAAGACACATAACTCTAAAAAAAATCTGAGAAGAAATTTGTAAAGAACTGAAAATATTCACATACACAAAATAAGGAGATATGTGATAAGATAAAATATATGAGTAAGATAACAGAGGAGTTATCATCTTGAGTGATAGTCGGCATAGGTGATCTGATCGTCTCCTGATGCTATATTGGTCCCCTGGTAACCTCGGCCTATTCAGTGCCTCAAATAAAAGAGTAAATTATTCAAAAGAGAGATTTTCGGGCAATTTCGAGCTGATTGCCGCGTATTAGCGTTATCGGCTCAATAAAGTGATAATATTGATGGATATTCAGCTTATTCAAGCAACTGCGCCCTAGAATCATTGTGGTGTGCCTAGTATATAGATATATATGACTATGAGATAGATATGAAGAGATGATAGAATAGATGAATAGTATATGCTATTAATATAAATTTAATGTACATTTGGAAACTGTTATAGAATAAAGAGTTTAAAACAAAGCCGGCAAAAACTGGAATTTACATATGGACAAACTTGAGTCCAAGAAAAAAAAAAAAAAAAATGTTTTTTCTTACACATATAAGAATACCATTGAAAAATAATCCAAACTTGCTTTCGCAAGAATATGACATAAAATATCATGCATTGTATATAGCGCGTGTCGTCTTTAATAATAACTATCGGCCATTAACATGATTAACCTAATTATTAATCGCATCACTGGAGCGATGCAGCACATAGTTACTCCAGCACGTCTGCATAATCCCTGTTTACCTGACAGACTATTGTTGATTTTGATCAACAAATCTTTCAGGCAACACCAAGCCAGAATCGAGTAGGGGTAAAGAAGGGCAGCGAGTGGAGAGAGAAGGAGAGAGAAGAGAAAGAGAGAGTTAGAGAGAGAGAGAAGAGAGATGAGAGAGAGAGAGAGGGAAGAGAAGATGAGATAGCAGATAGAGAGAGAGAGAGATGAGAGAGAGAGAGACAGAAAGATATATATATATATATATATATATATATATATATATATATAGATAGATCGTTTAAAAAAGTATGATAATTTACAAAGGGAATGTATTATTGCTCAGAAACCACGACACTATACGTTTAGACCAGCAGATGAAATATTCAACTGTGACCTTGGGACAACAAGGTTTCTAATAGTTTGGTTGTTCGAGCTGGAGAAAAGCCCATGTAAATGTAAATGCTAATGTTATTCTAATGTACTTAAATGCCGCGGAAGAGGATAATTGTGTTGATGAAGGTTCTCGTAACACCATGGATGTTGATACGCTCTATAACAACACACACACACACACAACTGACACACACACACACCACACACCACACCACACACACACACACACAAACACACAAACCCGCCCTAAAAAACCATGATTACGACGTTGCCTTTACATGATTGATGGAGCAACTCGGAAGAGACAGTGACCTAGAGCTGAAAAAGAGGTAGAGCAGAATGACACAGGTTTCGTAAGTGGTTCGGTTACATCATCTATACCGCTGAATAGAATAAGTGCGGCGGTTGGGGTGAGAGAGTGAGCCCCGAGAGATTACAGAAACAAGTAAGAAACCTGTTCAGTCTGCTCATTACCTCTTTTTCACTCTTAGGTCACTGTCTCTTATCCGAGTTGCTCCATCAATCAGTTTAGAAAGATGTTGAATTCAGGGGATTGTTGTTACGGGATTGTGGGGTGGGTGGTGCGTCTATGTAAGTAGTGTGATGTGTGTGGGTGTGTGTGTGTTAGTGTGTCGTGGTGTGTGGGTGTGTGTGAGTGATGTGTGTGTGTGACTGTGGTTAAAAAAAAAAAATATAGGAGCGGTCAATCCACCACATGGATGTGTTACGAGACACCTTCATCGAACTACAATTATTCCTCTTCGCTGCGGCATTAAGGTACAGTATAGAATAACATTAGCATTTGACATTTACAGGTGGGTTTTCTCCAGCTCATGTTGAAAGCAACCAAACTTAGTAGAAACCTTGTTGTCCCAAGGTCCACAGTTGAATATCATCTGCTTGTCTAAACGATATAGTTCGTGGTTTCTGACGCAATAATACATGTCCGTTGGTAATGAGCATGACTTGGGGAAGAGATATATATGTATGCGGGGAGAATAGACTAGTGGAATATTGAGGATGATTATGGAGGTAGATCAAATTCGACGAGAAGTATGAATAGAGGATAGATAGGAGAAGAATAGATAATAATAGTATAGATAGTATAAGATACTATATATGATATATATATATATATACGTGTATTAGGTTAATTACTAGTCTATATTCTATAGTATATAATACAGCGAACTAAGGACAGGATGGCACATAGTAGGATGCTTGGTGGTTGCTGAAAGTTTGTTGATCAAATCAAACAAGGCTGTAAGGATAGACAGGATTAGTGGACCGACGTGTGATTGTCTATCATGTCCATCGACTCCAGTGATGGCCGTAATTAATAATTAGTTACTAGTTGTATAAGGACGAGCATTAGGTATTAAGACGAACGCGCTATTAAACTGCATTGATAATTTATGTAATATTTTAGAAAGCAAGTTTGATTAATCTTTATAAAAGTTGTGTGTGCATTAATATTGAAAGAAAAAAAACACATTTTTCTTGGACTCAAGTGTCCATATCTTAAAAATCTCAGTTGTTTGGCGGCTTTGTTTTAAACTCTTTATTCATATAACAGTTTCCCAAATGTATTAAATTTCATAGTTATATCAATTATATATATATATATTATGATTTGTATATAATACTATAGTAGTATATATATCTAACACTATATATAGCGCCAGCACAAATGATTTCTAGGCCGCAGTTGCTGAATAAGCGAAATCCCATAATATTTTTTAACATCACTGTATTGACCGATAACGCTTAATACGCGGCAATCAGCGCTCGTAATATGGCCCGACAAATCTTCGTACATATTTAGTTTGAAAATTTACCTCTTTTATTTGAGGCACATGAATAGGCCGAGTGTACCAGGGACCAAATTATAGCGATCAGGAGGACGATTCAGGAGATCACCTATGCCGACTATCACTCAGATGATAACTCCTCTGTCTATCTTATTCATCAGATTATGTTATCTTATCACCTATCTCTCTGTTGTAGTATGTGATAATTTCCAGTGCTTTACAAATTGCTTGCCAGGAATTTTTTTAGAGTGTAGTGTGTGCCTTTTTTATTAATTTACAGCGCTTGTAGACCGTTCATGTATGACATATTTACCTATTTTATATATGGTTACATAAAGCGAGGCAATGTTGACAAATGTGAGAAATATTGAAAAGTACGATTAAAACATTGGTTCAGTCGCAACATCGGGGGGGGGGGCTCACGCAAAATCTATTACCCAAAACCTTTAGTGTTTTTCTTGTATACTCTAGCAAACTCATTTGCGAATATTTGGACTTCAAATTTATAGTAATAACCCCAAAAAAAATTGAAGAAACGTAAAAAGAATTTAAATGTTTTCTGCGACGTCGAGAGGGGTGAGTGGAGGCTCTGAGGAAGCACAGAGGTGGAGTGGAGGCTCTGAGGAAGCACAGTGAGGGAGAGGAGGCTCTGAGGAAGCACAGTGAGGAAGAGGAGGCTCTGAGGAAGCACAGTGAGGGAGAGGAGGCTCTGAGGAAGCACAGAGAGGGAGAGGAGGCTCTGAGGAAGCACAACAGGAAGAGGGAGAGGAGGCTCTGAGGAAGCACAGAGAGGGAGAGGAGGCTCTGAGGAAGCACAGTGAGGGAGAGGAGGCTCTGAGGAAGCACAGTGAGGGAGAGGAGGCTCTGAGGAAGACAGAGGTGGAGTGAGGCTCTGAGGAAGCACAGAGGTGGAGTGGAGGCTTGAGGAAGCACAGTGAGGGAGAGGAGGCTCTGAGGAAGCACAGTGGAGGAAGAGGAGGCTCTGAGGAAGCACAGTGAGGGAGAGGAGGCTCTGAGGAAGCACAGAGAGGGAGAGGAGGCTCTGAGGAAGCACAGAGAGGGAGAGGAGGCTCTGAGGAAGCACAGAGAGGGAGAGGAGGGCTATGGAGGACAGCACAGAGAGGGAGAGGAGGCTCTGAGGAAGCACAGAGAGGGAGAGGAGGCTCTGAGGAAGCACAGTGAGGGATAGGAGGCTCTGAGGAAAGCACAGTGAGGGAGAGGAGGCTCTGAGGAAGCACAGAGAGGGAGAGGAGGCTCTGAGGAAGCACAGAGAGGGAGAAAGAGGCTCTGAGGAACACAGAGAGGGAGAGGAGGGGCTCTGAGGAAGCACAGTGAGGGATAGGAGGCTCTGAGGAAGCACAGTGAGGGAGAGGAGGCTCTGGTCTAGGAAGCACAGTGAGGAAGAGGAGGCTCTGAGGAAGCACAGGTGAGGGAGAGGACGCTCTTGAGGAAGCACAGAGAGGGAGAGGGAGGCTCTGAGGAAGCACAGAGAGGAGAGGAGGAGGGCTCTGAGGAAGCACAGAGAGGGAGAGGAGGCTCTGAGGAAGCACAGTGAGGGATAGGAGGCTCTGAGAAGCACAGAGAGGGAGAGGAGGCTCTGAGGAAGCACAGTGAGGGAGAGGGAGGCTCTGAGGAAGCACAGTGAGGGAGAGGAGGCTCTGAGGAAGCACAGTGAGGAAGAGGAAGGCTCTGAGGAAGCACAGTGAGGAAGAGGAGGCTCTGAGGAAGCACAGTGAGGAAGAGGAGGCTCTGAGGAGGAAGCACAGTGAGGAAGAGGAGGCTCTGAGGAAGCACAGTGAGGAAGAGGAGGCTCTGAGGAAGCATAGAGGTGGTGAGAGGAGAGAATCTGAAATCAATTTCAAAAATCCAAAAACTGAACAAGCCAAAAAAAAAAGGGAAATTTAAAGCCAAAATGGGTACAAGATGGCAACAAGGGCCAAAAGAAGAGAGATACTCCATGCGCCTATTCTCTCTCTCTCTCTCTGCTCCTCTCTCTCACTCGCTCTCTCATCCTCTCGTCTCGTCGCTCTCTCTCGCTCTCTCTCTCTCTCTCTCGATCGCTCTGCGTGGTCTCTCTCTCTGTCTAAAGGATTATTACTCTTGCTGCTGTCTTAGTGTCTCGGGCACACACACACACACACACACACACACACACACACACACACACACACACACACAACACACACACACACACACACACACACACACACACACCACACACACACACACACCCACACACACACACACACACACACACACCCAACACACACACACACCACACACACACACACACCACACACACGCTACTCTTACGTTGTCTCTTGCCTCGTCAGTGACCACTGGTGGACACTCACTATAGACCAAGTTGGGGCGTTCCACCTGTGTTTATTAGCGCTACAAGACGTGTTGGTCTGGGTCTTCGCCTCTTCAGCAAAGGTGGGAGGGTCATCACGGGACTTCGGCGGACAGGGAGGAGGGTGGGCTATCAGTGGCCCTCGGGGAAGAGATCTCATAAGAGGTGTTGATGGTGGGGAGAACCTCCTGGTGGGTTCATGTGGCTTGGGAGGAAGGGTGAGTAGAGGTCTCAGTCTCGAGGAAGAGGTTACTGGACCTCAGGAAGGGGGGGGGGGGGGTTGGAGCGCCACAGGGTGGAGGGTTAAGAAGGCCTCTGTTGTCGGGGAGAAGGGGAGCTCTTAAAACCTCAGGGGGGGGGGGGGAATATGTCATGAGGGATAGGTAGTAGGGTTATAAGGAAGGAAGGAGGGATAAAGGATTTTGTCATGAATACATCAAAAGTGACAAGTACTGGAAGGAAGGTGGTAGAGGAGCAGAATAGGATATGAGTGTGGGAGATTATGCCAAGAGGGATTGTTTGTGCTAAATAAGGAATAGATGGTAAGGCAATAATGGAGAGAGAGAAGCCTGGAGAAGTAAGAAGGGAGGTGTAGAGAGACGCCTGGTGATTATACAAGGATGACATACAAGAGGCAGGAGCCACGAGATTACAACCTCAAGAAGCACACACTGGTAACGACTCTAGGCGGGCAGAGGCTCTGGAAGGGTAAGCTAACATTAATAGAGACGCCCCGAGACATTAAAATAATAATTGTCTTTGCAGGGTGAAGGAACATAAAGAAGACGCCCAAACCGCACTTCTAAATATAAAGGAAGTGTCGAAGTTTCGGTCCGTCCTGGACCATTTTCAAGACTTGATAATGTCACAATGTCACTCACTAATTTCAGATGTGAGGGATGTGTCTTAGGGCCAGGAGCTGGGTGGGTGCCACCTGAGGGTCGGGAGCTGGGAGGGTGCCACCTGAGGGTCGGGAGCTGGGAAGGTGCTACCTGAGGGCCAGGAGGTGGAAAGGTGCCACCAGAGGGCCAGAAGGGGAGGAGGAGGCACTACCTGAAGCTCTCCAAAAATAATCCACCCTGAGCCAAACAGCTGCAGGGGATGACGTCTGGCCGCCAGGGAGGGGATTATCCTGGATCTTATATCCATAAAGGATTACTCGGGAAATGTGTTCAAGTTTAAATCCTCTTCTATTTTGCCACATAAGCTTAAGAACATTATTTAGTAGCCTAGGGCGTGAGAATCCTAGAAGGTATTAGTATTTGCGGAGGGAGGGGGGGGAGGGGTGTGTGAGGTGGTGGGAGGAGATGGGAGAATGGGGGGGGGGGGGGGGTTCAAAAATCTAGATCGTCTTATAGCAATCTTGTTTTCATATGTATTGATTTTCTATCCTATTTTTGTATCTGCAAATTTGCAATGTTGCTGTTCAACCCTGTGCTAAATCGGTTTTACATATGGTAAAAAAGTGTTTCAAAAACAGATCTATGGTGCATTTACAACGGTTTTCCCACTCGAACTGAACTCCATCTTTGCTAACTCTGATTTCTCAGAAATAACCAGTTGCTAATCCAAGTTAGTATAACCTTTCCCCTAATGCCATACGCCTCAAACTTTTTAACGATTCTCACGTGAGTTACAGTGTTAATGGTTTGCTAAAGTCCAGGTATAAAATGTCGTAATCCTTACCACTTCCAGGTCTTTCCTGTATCGTAACTTATCCAATTCATATCCATTATTTCAGGTTACATTTTGAGTTTATATATTTAACACCTTATTAATATCTTTGTTGTACCCTTTTATCTATTTTCATACTTCGTTGTCATTCCTAATTCATCGCTTTTATTGAAAAAGTAAAATGTGTCCTTTAGCCTCTCATTTAAAATGATTCTAATGTCTGGGACTGACTTTGGCATCCTTCTCTGAACTCGTTCAAGTGAATCTATGTCAGTTCTGTAGTATGGCGAACAAAATTAAAATACATAATCTAAATGGGGCCTAACAAGTGCAAGATAAAGCTTCTGGAAATAAATCCCTGTTTACTATTTGGCTTAAACCGAACTTTAATGCATTGCTTTTTTGGCTTTAGATTCATACTAATAATGACTCAGATCATTTTTGCATTCAGACTTAGTAATTTAAACACTATCAGGCTGATATCTGGTAACTTATCCATTTTGTTCAGCATTAAACTGCATCTGCCAATATTTTATTCATTTAAAAAGCCTCTCTTGATCATTTTGAGGCTTTTGAATAATTTTCCTACTTTATTTTTGTGTCCAGAGGGCGCTAGGGCGGCCTCTGGGCCTGGGGATTCGGTCAGCTGCAGGAATATCAAGTTGTTCTTATTTAAAATATCACTCATTTCTTTGTCATTATCAGTTACCTGACCTGTCTGTTTTGAATGGTTCAGTCTTGTCCCTATTCTTTATTGATTTATCTGGAAAAAATGTATGATTTGTCTTTACCTTCCCTGCTTTTAGGTAATTTAGATATTATGATAAATAAGATAATTTATTTAAAAAAAAAATCATATTTCTTTTTTAACAGTTCTTAATAGTTTGAGCAATTGCTGTTCAAGTTAGACTTTGTTATTCTTAATTCACTTGCATATAGTTTTATTTTTTCCGATAAGATTCTTTAGTCCCATAGTTATTAATTTTGGGTCACTAATTCGACCTAATCAATTTATATGGTATTCTACATGTCCTGTGCTGAATTATAATATGAATGTACATTGCAATCCAGTTTCATGTCGCCCACTCCTGGACACACGTTACGTCCCTAAGACAGGCCACTTTCCAAGCTCAGAGCCACCCAATCTCTCCCTCATAAGGAACTCTTAGTCCCTTAAATCAACTTTTCGGAAATGTGGCTCTCTGATATTCCTTCATATTTCGACGTAATTTATTGTCTCCATGTTTGTTAACAGAGATATAATAAATTAGAATGCTATTATCCTGTGCTGACTCTGAGACATGTTGTTTAAGGAAACAATTCCTCTAAATCATCAAATATTTCTAATCATGATAAATCTATCAAATATTTTGCCTCTGAATCCCATGTTTTGTTAATCCAATTTATTTTACTATAAATTCACCTATCACACAAACATTACTAGACCTAGATATTCTAGATACTTCTTATATCTGCTTTCCTTCCATTTTCTTTAAGATTTTTCCCTATATATAACTGCTATTAATAGGCTATCATTATTATCATTTAATGCTATCGAAAATTAGTTTCTCTGTGGTTCACTTTTGATCCATTCTCTAACACTACATTTTAAATTTTCCCTTGACATATATTTCCACTCCTCATAATGGTCCAATCTAATTCAATTTCAGCTAATTCATTCATTCATTCAGCTCCATTTTCTACATTCATCCACGTTTTTGTTAGGGCAATAATATCTAATGTTTCTGTTCACACACGTGCACCTAAATCATTTATTATGTTTCTAATACTGCTGTTATTAGTGTAGTTCTCCTTAAGAGTGTAAAGTACACCTTAAGGGTGGCAGAAGGGAGAGGGCTGGTGGAAGGGAAAGTGCTGGCGTCTCGAGTTAGGTTTGTGGAGGGGAGAGAGAGAGAAAGAGAAAAGGAAAAGAGATATTGGAGAAGGGAGATAACAATTTATTTAATGTATGAGAGAAAAGGGGTGAAACGAGGAAGAGGTGGTTGTGAGGCGGCATGCCTTGAGTAGTGAGGAAAAGATGAAAGAGAAGAGAGAGGAGGACGAGTGATGGGACTCACGAGGAGTGAGTAAAGACACTTTACCTCCTTGAAGATGGGGAGGAGCAGACTGGGAGAAAGGAGAAGAGCTACTAAAATTCGTTAGTGCAGACGTGAAAGGGAAAACTAATAAAAATGCAGAGTTGTAGGGGAAAGAGAGAGAGAGAGTGAAGAGAGCGGTTGGGAATCAGAGAGCGAGAGACAGAAAGGTAGGAGGGAGGGAGGAAATAGATAACGGATAAACCAGAAATGGGGAGAGGAAAGAAATGTTTGCAAGAGCGACGGGTAAATGAATATTGAGGGATGCTGACATCGAGGAGGAGAGATGGATGCTGGTGACTCCTGTGGAACACACACCGCCACACGCTTCAAAACTCCTTTGACTAGACAGCTCCAAAACTGTCTCGGGATGAGCACATAGTGCTTTTTAGAGCAACCTGTCATCCAAGATTGATAGTATCTATAGCTACTATGGACAGTAGAATGATAGTATCTATAGCTACTATGGACGGTAGTACAAAATATGGACTATTACTCCTAATTTAGTCAACGTTTTGTACTATTATTTTTTTTAGAGAGCCCAAGAAAGCAGGTACCAACCAAACCTAATTTGTCCTAAGCCTGGTGTAGTCAAAATATATATTAAATTAGGCCTAAAATGAGGCATGTTAGGCCTAGTATTGCATATTTAGGCCTAAAATAAGGCATGTTAGGCCTAGTATTGCATATTTAGGCCTAGAACATGTTAGACATGTTAGGTTTATGGTCTGTTTCACTTTTAGTTATGCCCCTTAAATTCAAATAGGACAAACCGTGAACTACTTATCGGTACAGCAATCCATATTGTGATCATCACAGTAGCTACAGGGGAGGTCAGGAAGGGTAGACACATCACTCGAGGGTAGACACATCACTCGAGGGTAGACACATCACTCGAGGGTAGACACATCACTCGAGGGTAGACACATCACTCGAGGGTAGACACATCACTCGAGGGTAGACACATCACTCGAGGGTAGACACATCACTCGAGGGTAGACACATCACTCGAGGGTAGACACATCACTCGAGGGTAGACACATCACTCGAGGGTAGACACATCACTCGAGGGTAGACACATCACTCGAGGGTAGACACATCACTCGAGGGTAGACACATTACTCGAGGGTAGACACATCACTCGAGGAAGCTAAGCACAATGAAATAATTCGGTGATTCATGGATCCCCGCTCTAAGATAGTGGATGTTGTGGTACAAATTATTTATCACTTACTGTATTTTCTGTTTCCATGGCAACAGTTCCGAACACAGCATTATTATCATAAAAATGAGCTGTACGTTCTTATGTTTAGCTTCAGAAATGATATTGGTATCAACCTGCTTGGCAAGAATGGCGTTATCTTGAGGTGATTTCAGGGTTTAGCGTCCCCACGGCCCGGTCCTCGACCAGGCCTCCTTTTTGTCATACACCCTCAGGAGGCAGCCCGTAGCAGCTGTCTATCTCCCCGGTACCTATTTAATGCTAGGTGAACAGGTGCAACAGTGTTAAAGAAACTCTGCTCATTTGTTTCCGTCTCCACCGGGGATCAAACTCGGAACCTCAGGTTTACGAATCCCGGGCGCTGTCCACTCAGCTGTCAGGGCCCCTGTAATACATCTATTAAATTAAGTATACGCCATGCAACATAAGCACGAATACAGTACACCGAGTCGTTTTGTGAGGCTGTCTTGTAACCTAAATTGAAACTCCATCTAAACCTTACCTTTTCTGTACCTTTTCAGCTTGGCGTCGTTCAATCCCCGACCGTCCAAGTGGTTGGGCACCATTCCTTTCCTTTGTCCCATCCCAAATCCTTATCCTGACCCCCCTCCAAGTGCTACATAGTCGTAATGGCTTGGCGCTTTCCCCTGATCATTCCATTCCATTCCTGGTAATTGCCTTACTTTACCCCTGGATATTCCTGCAGCTGTGTGTTGTGTTGGGTCCGTATCAATACTGAGGGCAACTCTTACACTAACAGGTTTTCCTGGGAATCCCGAAGTGACGATCCTTGTAAGACGGATCTTACTGTTAATGTGATGATGCTTACGATGTCTGATCCAGATAATTGTTCGAGAAATGGTATCGATTTAGTGAAGTATTTCTTGAGCATTTCCTTAAACTTTCACTGTGAAATTCAGTTGGATTGTCAGCATTATTTCCGACAACCTGTTAATATGTATTCTTTGTTAGAATACTTAGCTTGATAAGCTTGTCAGGATAAAATGTGGATATTATCAGCAAAAATCTTACCCTTGGAATGGACAAATGTTATCAAGCACCTCATTTCTTCTGATCTCGCAACAATAAGATGTTTTGTTATCATCGTCTTTAGTTGGGTTCTTCACATGTTTCTCCGCATTAAGACTTTAAAACACAATACCGACAATCATATATTTAATGTCCAAGATAGTTTTAGAGCAGTTTCCTCGTCAACATCCTTTACGCCAATTTAGAGATAATTTCCTGTTTCAATTTTCCTCCGTGGCCAGACACTGTCACACACACACACACACACATATATATATATATATATATATATATATATATATATATATATATATATATATATATATATATATATATATATATATATATATATATATATATATATATATATAAAATTAAAATTAA
>WNGS01162157.1:1863763-1877103 GCA_020271785.1 Procambarus virginalis
TATATATATATATATATATATATATAAGTTGTGTCCGTGCCCAGCATTTACAGGTTTACGGTGACATAGTGGGTGTGAAGTATTATCCTGAAGCATTACAACTATTTATCACGTGTCTTGCGGGTGTTTTATATAATATACCTTTTCACAGTGCTATTTATTGTGCTATTATTCTGTCATTATTTATTTTGCTATACTCTGTCACTGTTAACCCTCCAACAGAAATATTGACGGATTTAGAGTTTGGTCCCGTCTGTCTGTCTGTCTGTCTCTGTGCCTCTGTAGAATGATATAACAGAGATGGTGAGATTGAGAATACTTTTGTTTCAGTAATTGGGTGGTTAACATAAAGAGCAAAGAGTTAACATATTTTTTGGGTCAATACCTTGGAAACAATTTTTGAAGCGATAACTTGGAAATTATTTTGTGGACAATACCTTGGAATTTTATGGGGGAGGGAAACAATGCCTCAGAAAGTGTTTTAAGTGTTGCAGTGAATGCAACACCAGTTTCCTAGCCATCCTGTCTGGCATCTGTTAGCGTAAAAGATGGCACACATGTTATGGTCTTGGAATTGAAAATGATCCATTGTAATTCGTGTTTGGGCTCCGTAACTGTTGCATGTCGTTATCCAGACACGGGTTGAAGCTCACAGGGATAAGACGCTTCTGGCGTTGTAGTGTTTCATTCACTTACGTTTTCAGTGTTTTATGATGGCTGTTGACCAGACCACACACTAGAAGTTGAAGGGACGACGACGTTTCGGTCCGTCCTGGACCATTCTCAAGTCGCTTGAGAATGGTCCATCGCCTTTTATGATGGCTCTTTTATGGTGTTTTTCATTATTTATAGACTTATTAAAAGAAGGCGCCTAACTGGGAAGACTGTGTAGCACCGACTTTATTTCTTGAAACTTTTATCATTGTTTAATTGTAGTTTTTTTTCTGGTTAGCATTTAATTGTAATACGTTTTATTATAGAACATCAGAAAATTTTTACTTATTTCACTATAAATTTCTTGGTGTTATAAATTCAGTCACTGTTAAAGTGGGAAAATAAATAATTTCTCAAATAATGAAAAGTTGAGCTGCACTTTGGGTATTGCTTAGTGCAAGCGCCCTTGATGCATACGTTAACATTTCAGACGACGACGCTGGGTAAAGGTGATGAACTGAGCACCCAGCCACACTACACTAGGAGAGCCTTTGATCAAAAAGGTGGTGGTGGTGGTGGTGGGTTTACCATGTGTATGTGCAAGATATCAATTGTCCCACCCGATAACAAGCTGTAGTTTGGACATTTCTCAATATGAGTCAATCTCAATTTTTATGAATAATAGTGGTTCTGACGGGAATGTTGTAGGTGTATTATATCAAGTTCCTGTTATTTAACTCTGTTTTATATATGCTTATACTAAATGTTCTCATAATAACAATACAGTTGAAACCAGTTCAAACCAATGTCTGATGATACTTAATGAATAATCATATATACTGGTTATTAATTTTTGAATGACTCGTGTGCCTTCTATGGATGACTGGTCCCATGAAAGACTCACTGATGTCACTCTAACCTATTATGAGTGATTCACTTACTGACTTTTGTTAGTCCATTTACCATTGTGACGATATACAGACCCATTAGGGTTTATCCACTGACAAGGAATTATTGACTGTCCCATTATAAATGAAGTGTTATGAATGAGTAGTGTAGTTTGAAGGATTACAAGGTCACTGATATATCATTAAAGCCTCAGTAATCTCCTAACATACGATGCGTGACCCACTGTTTCATTGTGAATGACCGGTTGAAAAACTAAGCATGTTCAGTTGAGCCTTTGTGAAATACCCACTAACCCGTTATAAATGATTCACTTACCTGTTGTGGATTTCGAATTGATCTATTATGAATTTCCGAATTTTTCATTGTATCAGTACAAATTATTTTCTTATATATGATGAATGAAACCAATAACCATATATGAAAAAAATTAACCCAAATATATATATATATATATATATATATATATATATATATATATATATATATATATATATATATATAATCCACTGACTCATTATGAATTACCCATTTACCCATTATAAATGGCTGACTGTTACACGAGTGGATCCTGTCTATTATATTATCTTCGTATCGACTCCAATTAAAAAACTTGTTACTCTTATCAGTCAACAATGTTGAGTGTTCTTCTGTATTCTGATAAGAAATATCGTGCATGAAATGTTGGTCTGTT
Organism: Procambarus virginalis; assembly: GCA_020271785.1. Classification (NCBI taxonomy): domain Eukaryota; kingdom Metazoa; phylum Arthropoda; class Malacostraca; order Decapoda; family Cambaridae; genus Procambarus; species Procambarus virginalis. The sequence goes on from WNGS01162157.1 coordinate 1,866,018, forward strand.
CTATAAGTCATTACACGATCACCTGATGGCTGTAATTAAGCCCAGCCGTGAGGGTGATTATCTGCAGAATCGATTTAGGAAATTGTTATCGGTCATAATAGCTATCCATCCTATAATATATATATATATATATATATATATATATATATATATATATATATATATATATATATATATATATATATATATTGTGTGTATGTGTGATAGCAACGGTTTGTGTATATGTGTGTCTTATATTCATTATAAGCTGAGTTAGGAGCTCTGGCTCTTTGGTCCCGCCTCTCAACTGTCAATCAACAGGTGTACAGATTCTTGAGCCTATTGGGCTCTTATCAAATCTACATTTGAAACTGTGTATGGAGTCAGCCTCCACCACATCACTGCTTAATGCGTTCCATTTCTTAACTACTATGACACTGAACAAATTCTTTCTAACGTCTCTGTGGCTCATTTGGGAATTAGGTTTTCACCTGTGTTCCTTGTTCGTGTTCCATATGCGCGCGCGCGCGTGTGTGTGTATTCACTTAGTTGTGCTTTCGGGGCTTGAGCTCAGCTCCTTCGGCCCGCCTCTCAACTGTCAATCAATTAACTGTTGCTAACTACTATTTTTTTCCACACACACACACACATACCCCCAGGAAGCAGCCCGTAACAGGAGTCTAACTCCCAGACACCTATTTACTGCTAGGTAACAAGGGCATCAGGGTGACAGAAACTCTGCCTATTTTTTGTTTCTCGCCGGCGCCGGAAATCGAACCCGTGCCACAGGATTACGTGTCCAACGTGCTGTCCACACTGCCACCGGCGTCCCCTCGGCGTGTGTGTGTGTAGGTACCCCCTCTCCACTCCGGTTTGAAAACAAATATGTCAAGTGGCCTGGTGAGTTTGAAGTGCGCATCCATCCTGCTCAATCAATTCCTTTCCAATTTGCCGGAGCTTACTCTTTTATTAAATGTTGGCTCTGGCCAGCATGTGTTATGTGTCACTGTAAACGTTACTTTCCTTCAATTCGTTGCATGAATTCATTACTCGTTCCATCGTTCCGAAGCAAATTTAATGAACAGTTTTCTTTTTATTTTTTTTTCCGAGCTTTCTGGTGCAGAGACAATTAGCTGATTTTTTGAATGATGCTCTTTTTTTTTTATTTGAGGGAGTGGGGAAGGTATATACGTTTTTATTTATATTTTTATTACTGGTGATGCTCATGTTTTTCTCTCTCTTATACGTCAAGCACAAATGGCATCAACCAAACCATGAAGTTTTCTCATTTTCTGCAATCTTTACAATTATGGTATACATTTTGTGTCTAATTTTAGGTTGTTTAATAGATTATGGCGTTTGTCACAGAGGAAATGGATGTCTTATTTGTGTTAATATATATATATATATATATATATATATATATATATATATATATATATATATATATATATATATATATATATATTTGTATTTATTGATTGATGAAGATTAAGCCACCCAAGAGGTGGCACGGGCATGAATAGCCCCGTAAGAATATACAGGTTGTTGTTGTTTTAGATTGAGCTACTGGGAACAAACGTTCTAAGTAGCACGGACTATGGTGAGCCCGTAAGTGGAGGCTCTTTGGAGCCATCATCTGTATCAATAGCTGATACTCGAGATCTTGGGATGGGGTCCGTGGACGACCCAATCCAATCCAGGACCATAAAAACTAATCAAACCAGTGAAAAAAAATATATATACAGGGTGCATATTTTTCTAAATACACATGTGAGAGAGGTGAAGTTGTGTGAGGATTAAGGTGAAGTAATCACACATAGGTAAAGAAATAGGGCAATAATAGACGGGAGGAAAGCCAATCAGACAATGGGTAATGCGGTGGTCAGAGTGGAACTTGGTAGACATGTCGTTATCTCTTCTCTCAGCGTTAGCGAATCGGTTTCTGGCGAGATTTCTAGGAGCATTCCATTAAGCATATATTTCGTGACGAGAACAGGTGTATACACTTCTGTTTACCCCCACTCTGTGCTCCAGCACTAATACTTCTAGCCCACCCCCTCGTGGAGCCTAAACCCTCAGTGTATTCAGAGTAAGTGGTATCACCCCACGGGACATTTCCCCAGTCTCAGAGTAAGTGGTATCACCCCACGGGACATTTCCCCAGTCTCAGAGTAAGTGGTATCACCCCACGGGACATTTCCCCAGTCTCAGAGTAAGTGGTATCACCCCACGGGACATTTCCCCAGTCTCAGAGTAAGTGGTATCACCCCACGGGACATTTCCCCAGTCTCAGAGTAAAAGGTATCACCCCACGGTACATTTCCCCAGTCTCAGAGTAAGTGGTATCACCCCACGGTACATTTCCCCAGTCTCTGGCATCATAAACGGTTCACTCTTCCAGTCTCTGCCCTCATCAGCCTTACACTTTTCTATTCTCAGCACGCGTGAATGGCGCTCATTTAATTCGTAATCAAATAATTTGAAAATAAAGTTGACTACTGTAGTGGCAAAATGCACATAACACAGCAGATATTTATTTGGTTTATAAATGTTTGGCTGGTTCATTATTCACGAGATTTACTGAAGCACGTCAGGCTCGGTAACTAAGTATCAGACATAAATGTCCTGCGCATGCGCTATTTCCATTCATTTAAATATTTAAGTGATATATGTGTTCATTATTAGACATATTAAATACTAGTGGTTATTGGTATAAATTATGACACGCAGACGTGAGGGGATTTTTAAATGGTTTACTCTGATTTTAGCAAGTTAAAGATTTTTGGTCAAATAATAGAGTTGCATGCAGTTTTAAGTATTTTTTAAGAATTCACGTTACTAAATGTCTTATTATGCAAAGACCTATTTAACGTAATGAAGATAGTGAATGCTTGTGGGCTGGGTGATTAAGAGAGAGAGAGAGAGAGAGAGAGAGGCCGAGTGAGAGATGAAGGCTGAAATAGGGTGCTTTTTATTGAAATTGTTTACCTCTCACAAGATCACACTATATATTCACACTGAATATATTTAATATTATGCTAAGGTTAATGTGCAGAAGAAAGAGCTTCATTATAAGTATAAGATTTTTCGTTGGTCTTTAGGGTAGGAACGGAAGCCTCAGTCGTGAGAATTTAGGGAGAGAAGTTGAAGATTTAAGTTGTGTTTATTTAGTTGTGAGTTTACTTTATAACGTAACTAACTGAAGTTTTGTTGCAGGAAGTTTTAGTTCAGGTTTACTGCTCAGGTGTAGATGGGTACATAATCCCAAACTCTTGTCTTGTCTCTCTGTATTTCTTGATAAAGTGCCGAAACACGAACACGTTCGCAATTTCGTTTCATTTTCCTATATATATATATATATATATATATATATATATATATATATATATATATTATATATATATATATATTTTAAACCTAGAAGGGGTACCACCTCTGGTGCAAGTGTAGGGACCCATAGCCTCGGAGAAGAAATAAAGAGTACTCAGAGAAGACCTTGTGGATCCTCACTGAACACTTTGATATTTTCTTCTCCTACCACCCCTATTCTTTTGGTATGTAATATTTGGTATATATATATATATATATATATATTATATATATATATATATATATATATAATATAATATTATATATATCGTTGGTTTATGGAGTGGCTGTTGGCTTGGGTTCTTCCAAAACTCTATTTTGGAGTGTGGAGAGTGCCTGCCTCACCCTGGTTACTCCTGAATAAAATATAGTTTTTTCTCGCACTCTTTCAAGTCCATTGAGTGAACAATCGATGATTATGTTAATGCACGTCCAGTGTCGAGACGCTTGTGCATCCAAGTGTCCATTTCGCCTCGGTCTTTATGAATATTTATGACCATCTTTCATGTATTTTGAAAGTGCACATTTTTGTATTGGGTTCTTGTATAAATGTTCTGTAATATTCATGCTGGTCATGCTCATCAGTGGTTTTTATAATGTTTTACACTCAACTCAACAGGTGTTAAGTATGACATTGTTATGGTGATGAAGTCAACATTTCAAGAGAGAGTAGAAGAGGGTTCGAGGCGTTGTGTCATTATGGCTGAGTGGTGTAAACTCCGTGTATGCGTCAACAGCCTGTTGCAATAGCCTCAAATCTCCCCTCCACGGCACATGCATAGTCATTGCTTGTGTAACTGCATGGGTAAATCCAACCCATTCTCTCCCGATTTGACAGGTATCAGATATGAGGCGATTTTGCCTTACGAAACACGTTCTATTCCAGACAGTCCACATATCCTATTGAAGTAGATTCTCATTAGTCTGATGTAGCGTCAATATTGTCGTGCTTTTCATTTCATTAAATGAATTATTATTAAATAAGTCACCTGCTATCGGGAAATTTACGTTGTAGTTGAGTAAAAAAATTGTGGTTCATCAAGTGTGAGGACAGATTGTGTCACTGTGCCATCATAGTAAAGAAAAGCTGGATGCCAGAGGATAGCTTTTTGTGACTATTAAGATAAGCTCTTATTTGTTTATTGTTTGCAAGAGCTGGTCAAGCGTGTTGACCTGTCAGTACTGACAGTCTTGTTTGTTTTTGTCACTGTTCTGTTTTTAGTTATCCAGGATTTTGTTTTTATTTATTTTCAGTTTGTTTTTATGTGAACAGTTGCTGAAAAATGTTGAGTTGTTGACAGGTTGATGTTTATTTTGACGATATGACACTGAATATTCGGGCTTTCATTACAATAGTTTATTAATTTATTTATGAAGTTGATAAAGTTTTTTGTTAGTTTAATATCAGTAACTTGTTGGCCTAACATTGCCAATAACACCACCAGTGTTGTGGAGCACCGCCAGTGTTGTGGAGCACCACCAGTGTTGTGGAGCACCACCAGTGTTGTGGAGCACCACCAGTGTTGTAGAGCACCACCAGTGTTGTGGAGCACCACCAGTGTTGTGGAGCACCACCAGTGTTGTGGAGCACCGCCAGTGTTGTGGAGCACCACCAGTGTTGTGGAGCACCACCAGTGTTGTGGAGCACCACCAGTGTTGTGGAGCACCACCAGTGTTGTGGAGCACCACCAGTGTTGTGGAGCACCACCAGTGTTGTGGAGCACCACCAGTGTTGTGGAGCACCACCAGTGTTGTGGAGCACCACCAGTGTTGTGGAGCACCACCAGTGTTGTGGAGCACCACCAGTGTTGTGGAGCACCACCAGTGATGTGGAGCATCACCAGTGTTGTAGAGCACCACCAGTGTTGTGGAGCACCACCAGTGATGTGGAGCATCACCAGTGTTGTGGAGCACCACCAGTGTTGTGGAGCACCACCAGTGTTGTGGAGCACCACCAGTGTTGTGGAGCACCACCAGTGTTGTGGAGCACCACCAGTGTTGTGGAGTATTACTTGTGACATGAAGCACTGGCCGCAACATAAATATTGATGATACTGAAGATGACGGCTACCCTCACTGCCTCCTGTTGGAGCCTCTGGATACTTACACAGTTTTGTGAGTTCCCAAGAAATAAGCCAATGTGGGTTTGCTGAATAAATTTCAGAATATATAATATTTTCCTCGTCCTTGTCTCGACCAGATATTCAGGTCACGAGTGAATATTATATTCGCTAAATATTTCAGAATGAGTCTGATAGCTGACCTCGAAGTTTTGTGCAGGAAAATTTTTTTGGAGACTTAAGTTATTGCAAGGGCAAATATGACCACTTTGCAGAGTATAACCTTTAAGAAAGAACAATATCTTTTTAAGATCAAAATATTGTTCAACAGACCGGTATTGAATAACTCGTTATCAAGGGTTTATGGGAAGATATTGAGTGGTACTTATTTCCCAAAGTTGGCAATGTAATTGTTTAATGAGACACTGACATTCTCTTCTTGAAGACTACAATTGTAATTACAAAATATATTCATAAGAACATGATTCAGTGGTTAATTAGTAGATACGAAAAATGTATATTGAATTAAGGTAACTAATATGGAAAACGTTTCGGGTTCAACTTTAAAATCTTTATTTTTTAAAAATTAAAAATAACTTGAAATAGTTCATTAATTTGTCAGTTTAATGGGGTTAACAGTACTAAATGAAAAGTCAATTAACATATGTGAATTGTTCTAGAAATTTAGCAAATTATATTCAATTTTAACTGATAATTATAAATGGCATAAACTACTTTATTATGAATCTGTTCTTTAATTTAAGCAACAGTACAGATACATACAGTACATACAGACTTAATGTTGACCAAACCACACACTACAAGATAATAAGACGACGACGTTTCGGTCCGCCCTGGACTATTATCAAGTCGATTATGAGATACATGACAGGGCATCCCCCCCCCCTCCCGAGGTATTGTGATTAGAATGCCTTCTCTGGAACGTTTATCCTGAATTTAATTCGAGAGGACTGTGTTTATGTCGATAATTTCATGCCGGATTTATCAGGAAAAATAATAAGTGACCATGAAAACATATATATTGAAAACCCAAAACTATCTTGTGGGCGATTTTGAACACATTATTGATACCCCAGAATAAAACTCGTTAGTTACAATATCTCATGGGAACCTTCAAATATACATTCCTAATGTAAGACTTGACAACAAGAATCTATTTTTTAATCCAGCTACACATTAATTATATATGAAGAGTGATGGAACTCTGAAGTTACCAGATGTCTTCAGAGAGTGTTCAATACCTATATTCTTCGAGATTTTTTAACTTTTCAACCCAAAATTAGATCATATAGGAATTCGCCTCTAATATGAGACTCTCTTGTCTCTATCAGTTAAATTCCAAGATAAGAGTAATATTAATGTACCCTCAGCGCTTACATTCATAACTCTCAAACTCCGAAGAGATGGAGCTGGTCTATTTGTATTGTAGTAAGTGCATATAAATGACACATGACACAAAATGGCATTTAATGAATATCAAATACTCGAAATTCACCTTATTCAAATAAATACAGGAGAAGTTATCAGCCCAAATCATATAATTAGCCTTTTAATAAAATGAAAACCATATAGAAAACTTTATTAAAGGTTATATAATTGACCTTTAATAAAATGAAAACCGCGAAACGAGTATCTCCCGTGCAGGAATAATTGGATAGTATAAGCCTACATAATTCGCAACATCCTTTAGCGCTGGAGAGAATGAAGTAATTTTGCAGCAGAAAGCCAATGACTCGAGCTTAGACACGAGGACAGATGAATGGATGAAAACTAATTTCTGAATGCTGTAAAGCACTTTATTCTAATAATTAGATACACAAGATAAGCAGAAAAGACATATTTATTAATACAATTATAAGAGACATCCTACGTTAGAAAGAAGTTCTTTAGCACGAGTGAGGCAAATACACGGAACGATACATATATATATAATATATATATATATATATATATATATATATATATATATAATAGGTACACCCTGGTGAAGTAGGGACCCATAGTCATATACTACTGGATATGATGATATATATATATATATATATATATATATATAATATATATATATATATATATATATATATATAATAAATATAAATATATTTTTATTTAAAAATATAACCAGTTTCAAAAGATGATGCGATACAAAAGAAAAGTGGCAGGTTTAATTGCATTAGCAAGCTTAAATTTCTCCAAGTAATCAAGTAATAAACATGTAATGTAAACATGAGCCTAACACTCCTCATTAATTAAAAAAAAAAAAACATTTATCGGAAGTCACATCAAATACCAAATCTCTGAAGTGTTATTCATGGCAGCCAAAATATGGCGTAATATTTTTGATGCATTGGCTGCAGGTATTTTATGCCTCAGAAGGTGGCAAAATTGTCTATTATCGGTAAAAAGAACTAGTCGTTTGTTAAGATAATGAGACGTTATTACAGGTTAGTAACAACTAATAATTAAGATCACTGGCGTAACCTTCACTTTATGATCACAAACGTTAGTGTGTTTCATGGAGAGGGAAAGTTCCCCCACGAACTCTCCAGATATAATCACCAGAAAGGATTGACTGGGCACCAATCTTTTAACTTCTAACCCCCTGTTCGCCTTGCAGTAATTGGGTACCTTGTAGATAACCGATTGGCGGGTCGTGTTCCAGAGGATAAGGCTTATCATGAGCTGTGAGAAGGAAAGGCTCTCAGCCTGCTAACCGGAATCCCAGAGTAATAGTAAATTGGTAAGTCGTAACGGAGCTGGGCATGTGATGGTCATATATATAGTGGAGCGTGGGCATGTGGTGATCCACATCCACAGATCTCCAGTATCAACTATTGACACTGGTAATGGCTCCAAAGGGCCTCCACTTACGGGTCTATTCATGCCCGTGCCACCTTTGGTTGGCTTAATCTTTATCAATCACTCAATCTGTGTAGTGATCATATATAGTGGAGCGTGGGCATGAGATAAGTACTGAGGCGCGCCATGAACTATTCCATAACTGAGCGAGCTGAGCTGAAGACGACACATTGAGCTAATCCTAATTTCATTTGTAAAAGGAAAACCAAATGTGACATGTTCTTAACGTTTAAAATACTTAGGTGTTCCAAAGAACAGGTTGATCCAGAAGACATTCGGATAAGCAAAACAGAGGAAAATGAATAAAAACCTGACACTAGATGAGCTACACGGATTTCAAGAAGAAATTTGAATGTGTTAAGACAGATAATGCAAGTAAATAGGAGAGAATAATTAAATGGGGCTTCATCCATTCACGATTTTTATAGGTAAGTCTATCAAGGAACGAAGGTGTCGGGAGTCATTGCATTATTTGGTCGACAGTTCGGAAACCGAGCCCAGGAACTGGAGCTTTGTCCTGAAGCTTTGTTAGTTTGGTTAGGTAAGAATACACACATTAACGTTCCGAAACAACATTGGTATGTAAATGTATTTAAATACATGACTTCATTTGCCTGTTCTCGTAACTATTTGGTCACGTTTTGTACGTCATGGAAACGAACTCTACAAATGCATCCTATGAAAATAACGCCTCACAAATATCTTCGAATTTCTATTGGTCGGACTCTATAGGTTAGGTGGGTTGGTTGGGCTCGCACGTTCCTGTTTAGGTGAGGCCGGTGGATTGTTTACTGTGTGGCAAATCAAGACACCGGGCTACTCACGCATGCGCATAACTGCGTACAGTTTCACACGAATGAACCTATACCTTAGTCCGTTATCACGGTTTGACAAGCGCCAATTTACAGAACTTTTCCCCTAATTAGAAGCGTTTTCAACCAAGGCTTAACCAAGGCTTCACTTAACCTATCGGGGGCCGATGGGTATTAATCCGAGGAAGCATCAGTGTTGCGGTGCTTTAATATCACTGCACCACCTGTTTTGTCACGCTGCGGTGGATAGTATAAAATTTTAAGATCATTAAGTGTGAGGACAGGCTGGACCTAACCCTTCACTCGACCGCTATCCGACGTTCCTAATTTCCTTATTCCGTCGAGTGTGGTACTTTTGTGTCCCTTTTCTTTATGCGTGACTCAACCTGAGGTCAGATTAAGTAATTTGATGTGCAGAATTGTATAGAATGTCTATGTCTTGACAGCTACATGCACAGAAATTGTTGAATTTCTGCACAAACTGCGGTCATGCACTGTATATCTCTTCCACTCCTAGGTCATCCCACGCCCCCATTAACCTTCTCCCTCACCTCTCCCACATATCACCCCCCGCCCCCATCACCCCTCCCTATAAAACTCGCACCAACTTTTTCCAGTCACCTTAATGAATCTAAGAATTTTTGGTAAGAAGGGCATATCTATCAGTCTTACCTTTTTTTCTTCTTGCAAATCTTATGTAAAATCATCTCGTTATCCCTCGACTCATTCGTCTTATCTAGACTCGGCGTGGCCCGGTCTTGGAAGGATTCCTGATACCTAGTCTCCACCTCTATATTTACTCCTGTGTCTTTGTATTTCCCCTTGTAACTTGTCCCTTTCTCTTGTGTGCTTGTAATTTCCCCTTGTAACTTGTCCCTTCCTCTTGTACCTTTGTATTTCCCCTTGTAACGTTTTCCCGTCCCCCTCTTGTTGTCCTTTGCACTCAAACAATACTTTTTTTATGTCTGCTGCTGTTCGCTTCCTTTAACGAATGCGAGTCTTTGTTGATTGAGTTAATTATTTGTTGCTGTCCTCACTTGCTTTAATGTTTGTGCTGTTTTGTGCTTTCTTTCACTTGTACCCAATAATTTTGTGTTTACTTTTCTGTTTGACTGTCACACAGCATTTAGAGTCTTTGTTGGCTGTATATGACAGCCAAACAAATCTTATTTGCATACATCCACAGCATAGTATCATAGTTTGTCCGTGGCTGATGCCCAACTGAGTAAGTAACCTATTGACGCATCCTCCTGATCTTTTGCTTCTTGTTTAATTATTCACTCTCATGGATCTCTCCGTTCCAGCACACACACACATGCCCACCAGACTGGTCCCGGAATTGTGAAGTATAAGCTTCACAGTTTTTTCCTCGTAGTATTAGCTAAGAGGAAAGGCTAAGGGAGCTGAACCTCACATCCCTGGAAAACAGAAGAGTAAGCGAAGACATGATAACCACCTACAAAATTTCTCAAGGGAATTGACAGGGTGGACAAAGACAAACCCTTTAGCACGGGAGGCGGAACACACGAACCAAGGGGACACAGGTGGAAACTTAGGACCGAAATGAGCCACACAGACATTATAAAGAATTTTTTTAGTGTCAGAGTAGTTAACAAATGGAATGCATTCATGTGGTGTGGCGGAGGCCTGACTCCATACACAGTTTCTAATGTAGATTAATGATAGAGCCCAATAGGCTCAAGAATCTGTACACCAGTTGATTGACAGATGAGAGGCGGGACCAAAAGAGCCACAGCTCAACCACCGTAGGCACAAATATATGTGTAGTACAAATAGGTGAGTACAACACACCACAAAACATTCACTGTTACAGTGTTGTAAAAACACGGGTAGTGACATGTGTATGTGTGTGTGGTGTGTGTGTGTGTGTGTGTGTGTGTGTGGTGTGTGTGTGTGTGGTGGTTGTGTGTGTGTGTGTGTGTGTGTATGTGTATGTCTCACAGTGAGCAGCGGTGCCAGGGG
>WNGS01162157.1:1883175-1885675 GCA_020271785.1 Procambarus virginalis
ACAGCAACATTTCAAAATTCAGTTGTCTAATGTTACACTGTCTGCCACGTATGATTTTGCACTTTCTTCAAATTACCAGAAATTCGTAAATCTTAAAGAAAATTGATCATCAGCTGTATCATTGATGGTCAAAATTGCATTTGAAAGCTGTGAATGTCAGCATCCTCTCGGATTTCAAGATCCCGCCGTGTTTTTTTTTTTTTTTTTTTTAGGTTTGGAAGTATTTAAAAGTGCCACTGTTGGCATCACGTTTACAATTTTAATTAATTTTAAAGGGTTTTATGGTGTTCATTAATTTAAATGCGAGGAGAAATTTGTTAAAAAGCATTAATCTACAAATCCAAATGACAGATAATTTTGACCATAAATTTATTTCAAAAAAAACAGACGAATTTATCCACTCAGTAATTCGTTTAATGACAGAACCTCAGTAAAGTAAAATCATTGTTGTACATAAGTAATCCTTGAACACCAAATTCAGTGAATTCTGAGATAGTATTTTTCAAAGCACATGTACAAATATATGTAGCTATCTTGGTTACAATTGTATCACGTCTTCAAACTCCTTAAGGCTATTTTTACACACACATTATCTCCTAGTGGTTGCCCAACATGTTTTGCAAACACGATTACAAAACCTTATACATATATAGTGTATATTTGAATTTGTGTAGTATAGTAAATATAATAAATGTACTGTAAATAATAGTATAATGGAGAGAGATGACATAAATGAAAACATTTTAGAAAGCCTGATAAAAAATTATTAATATAATATTTTAATAAGACAGTTGAAAAAAACATAATTTATTGACCTTATATATAACCTTATATAACCTTATATATATATATAGATAAGGTTATATAAACCTTAATATATATATATATATATTATATATTATATATATATGTTATATAAACCTATATATATATATATATATATAATATAATATAATATATATATATGTGTGTGGTGTGTGTGTGTGTGGTTGTGTTGTGGGGTGTGTTGTGGTGTGTGTGGGGTGTGTGTGTGTGTGTGTGTGTGTGTGTGTGACAGTGTAGGGAGGGGACCACTGCGTCACACATCAATTCCTATTGTTTACCAACTTTAACAGTGTTATTATCTACATCTGTTAAGTGGTGTTATATATATAATATATATAAGTATATATATATAATATATTATATATATATATATATATATATGATACTTTTCAATCCGGATGTTAAGTAACGGTATGAGGAAGTTATTGAGTGTTAAGAATGCTTCCGCCATCCGGAGAGTGTCTAGTTGTGCACGGCAGCTGACAGCCTGGAGTCAGTGTACGGCCAGCTGACAGCCCGGAGTCAGTGTACGGCCAGCTGACAGCCCGGAGTCAGTGTACGGCCAGCTGACAGCCCGGAGTCAGTGTACGGCCAGCTGACAGCCCGGAGTCAGTGTACGGCCAGCTGACAGCCCGGAGTCAGTGTACGGCCAGCTGACAGCCCGGAGTCAGTGTACGGCCAGCTGACAGCCCGGAGTCAGTGTACGGCCAGCTGACAGCCCGGAGTCAGTGTACCGTGATTCCCCCCGGGGAAGCCAGGATTCTGCCGCTCCCACTCTTCACAACGCGAATTTGCAATCATTTTGTAGTTTCATCTGTGTAATATCTTTTTTTAACACCAGTAAAGAATTTTATGTTTAAATTTTTTCAAGTTTTTCGAACTAGATGTGCTTCTTAAAAGTCCTCTCAGAGGGTATAATATATATATATATATATATATATATATATATATATATATAGATATATATCTATATATATATTTATATATATATTATATATATATATATATATATATATATTATATATATATAATGTACACATATGTGCATATGTGTGTACGCATCCTACACCCCTCCCCGCAAACCCTGCTGAACAAGGAGCTGGAAGAATACCTCATTAATGAGTAATATCAGCCCCTACAATACCCCTGCCTCCTTCCTCACGTGTTAGTTATAATATTGGCCAGAGTATGGAAGGTCTGGCTCTCCTCCCTATCATCACCCCCCCCACACTCACTACCCAGGAGATCTGACCACACGAAGAAGAACATGAGTAAAATAATACACAAAGAGACTTTAGACACTTTAAGGAACCTGGAAATGGAAAACATAAGAAATATAAACAATTCTCAAGTTTCCTTCTGAACGAGGAAAGATTGTCAAAGACGTTCACGCATCTACTTTAAACGCCATTATCAACAAAACTTAATGTTTGACAACGGTAGCAGAGATAGAACCCAAACTCGAAGGATATAATCCCTCTCAAAAAGTCGATCTCCAGTTAGAGAAAGACTTCCTGACTTCTTAAACAAGAAGAGGAAGAAAGCACTTCAGCTCGGGTAAAATCCTTCAGTAAGTTTAGTAAATCCTCTTAGACGATAAAACACCAACACAATCTTTAAAGAACAAAATAACAGAACAGTTACCCCCTTTCCTATCCACTCAGACATTGACAAT
>WNGS01162157.1:1890675-1895675 GCA_020271785.1 Procambarus virginalis
TCACGCAAATCAAGTCATATGCACAAGTTTTGCACAAATGTATCTGTAAATATGCGGGTACATGTATGGAGAATGACAACAAATATTGACCCTAAAATTACCCTAAAAGTTGACGTCTGTATCAAATTACTGGCTGCCAGAACTATGTCAAGTTACCGGCTGTCAAGACTATGATAAGTTGACGATTGTGTCAAGATTATGTCAAGTTACCGGCTGCCAAGACAATAATAAGTCGATAACTGTCAATAAGTTTCTAATTATGCAGGCGGATGGTGTTCGATTAGTTGGCGAAACAATTGTGTTGGGAAGCTGTTGGATTGGTTGGCAAAACCACGAGGAACTGACAACAAATACAATGTGTGTAATTAGCATGAGGAACCAACTGTTACCGATTTTTCTAATAATTGGATAATCCAGGTAACCTGCCAAGACGAAATGATAAGGAGTAAGGACAGGTGTAGAAAACCAAGGGACTGGAGAAGTTGATGGAGAGGGGTGGTAGCCTAAGACTGCACAGGTGCAGAGAGAGAGAGCGAGAGGTGAGAGAGAGAGAGAGAGAGGTGAGAGAGAGAGAGAGGTGTGTGTGAGAAAGAGAGAGAGCGAGAGAGAGGTGCAGGAGCGTGAGGGAGGGCCAGTCTGTGGGTAGCAGCGGTACAGTGCGCGCCGGTCCTGGCTCCCGTCCCATAGCGTTCCCCGCCACCCACCTCAGCCAGTCGCGCTACGCTACCTCTCTCCCTCTCCAGTCTCTCTCGTAGATCAAGAGATCTCGCGCCCACCCGGTTAGCGCTGCGGTTGTCACAGTGACTCGTCCAGACCAAATGTTGTGACAGTGAGCTAAATGCCCGGCAGTAGTGCGTGTGTGTGAGTGTGTGTGTGTGTGTGTATGTGGGTGTGTGTGTATGTGGGGCAATATTATTAATCCTTAAGTTTTCGCTAAGTGTACTTATCGTCATCGGGTCATAGTATATATTTGGTTCAAGTTTCCCCCTAAGTTGGTGGTATATTAAATTCGCGCTTGTAATACGTGCATTGTAGATAATCTGTTCTTTATCCTCGTCTTATGGTGTGCGTTCGTATATTCATCTCAAAATATTAATGGCTAATTTGTCATTGCTTCGATTTGTATTCTAGGTTAATATTTTGCAGGATTCCTAACGACCGATGAGGGTGAAGACGTTTTCTCTGAAACAAACAATTGTAAAAAGCTAATTTAGCACTCTGTGGAACTGCGACTGTTGAACAAATGACAATTTATGATTCTTATATGAAATTTAATTAGAATATTTGGCGGTCATTTAAATTCTGATTTGTTACCCCGAACAAAAATGGTTAATTAAAGCGGGATGTGTATACTGCTGGTATTCTGTATACTGCTGGTATTCTTATCGTAAGTTATAATTCATCGTAAAATGTCGAGTTTGGCATTGGTGTGAGAAGTTAATTGAGTGGACTGCCAGTGGCCATGCCGCCCTCCCAGATGTCCATCGGAATAGTTTTTCGTGCGGTGTAATGGAAAACTTTTTGTCTAAAATAAAGAAATAATATTTTAAGAAAACGTCCACTACGGGCTCACCATAGCCCGTGCTACTTGGAACTTTTTGTTCCAAGGATCTTAAACAACAACAACAAATAATATTAGTTGTATTTTATGGTTGTGCGTAGATAGCCTTAAGTTTGGTTAAATGTTTTGGTACCGTTGGCAATTATTTGTGTTTAGAGTATGTGGGTGAAACACGTATGAGATATGTGGTTCAAACTATAGAGTGAGCTAAACAGGTTTGGCAAATGTTATATACACTGAGGTGTACCCTATTTCTTGTTGTGTGTGTATATACAGTAAACACTGAAAATTGACTTCAGTGCTGAAATATGTTCAAGGCTTAAGGTATACTTGCTGGTTGGTCAGTAAGCTTGTTTAATGACCTTTATAACCCTCGTGATCAGACTAATTGATCGTGCCCTAAACCTAACACCAAACCAGAAAGTTTTTGCACTCCATTATTTAAACATAGAACCGCCTGGTTCATGATTTTTATTTTCAATATATGAATTAATTTGTATGTTTCTCTACCCAGTTGGTAGTAAGCGCCCGACGTGCTCTCTTCCATCACTGCGTTGTAATTACTTGCTAAATGAACGTAACCAAAATACCTTACGAAACTTTACCTACGCTTGACTGCATAATCACATAATATTTAGTTATACAAACTTTTATTTGAGTAAAAAACTTTTTTTTATTACACCGTATGAAAAATTTATTCTGTCGGTTATCCTCTGTATTTCGTCACCTGCTGGCTTATTAATACCGGTGATAGTAATTTTACATTGCCTCAAGGTAGCGTTGGTTGTAACATGATAATAGTTGGAGTGTAATTAGTGGCGATTCAGGTGTAAAATGCTTTTGATTCTCGATCAAGGTGAGGCTCGCTTCATGCAGGTCGGCGTTCAATTCCCGACCGTCCAATTTGTTGGACACCATTCCTTCCCTCCCCCTCCCCCGGTCCCATCCCAAATCCTTATCCTGACCCCCTTCCCAGAGCTATATAGTCGTAATGGCTTGGCCCTTTCCCCTGACAGTTCAGTTCAATTCAATTCAATTCTTGGTCAATGAGGGCGGGTTGAAGTGGTTAACGGTTGACTACATATAACTGATAGAGTATAATCGTCTCTTGGTGGACGATTATACAATCAAGCGAATTATTAGATAACATTTCTGACAACTGTTTTAACTTCTATTATTCATTACTGCTATATAAGTATTTATTTCTTTAATAAAAACAAAACTGTGTTCACGAAGGCTACTTAATTAGCGTTTATGATTAAACTCCTGCCTACCAATTTTTGTTTAATATTTGTGCGGGCATAAAATTTATGCTGGAAATGCATCTAGCATACTGAAGTAATTAACAATATATAGCCATTGACATCACCTGTTACTGGACGAATTGAATCTCATTTCATACATCATTAATATTTGGGGCACCAATGGTAGCTGACTGATCGTTGTGATGTCACCACACTGGCTTTAGTCTGATGTTCCCTCCCGTCATTGGATGACTTCATTTTGCTTTAACTAACATCATCTACCGGACATCATCTATAATACATCAATCGGTATTATAGAACTCTAATTAGTAACTGCTTAGCAGCGTTATTTGTATATGTGTGTGTGTGTGTGCGTGTGTGTGTGTGTGTGGTGTGTGTGTATGTATGTATGTATGTATGTATGTATCTATATATGTATGTATGTATGTATGTGTGAGTTTGTGTATTAATATTTCTTTAGCTATCATTGGATATCACTTCCACAACACCCCCCTTCCCCCCAAACCTCCATCTTCACTTCCCATAACGACCATTGACAACCAGTTCTGGCGTCAGTGGGAGTGAGCAGTCATGCTTCGCCTTGCGTATCTTGATGTGAATTTCAGATAATTGTTGCTGTTTTCGGTGGAAAGATCAATCTCTGGCACTGATAATTGAGTTAACGGGTACGGTGATTATACTGAGGATTAAGTGAGACACGTGTTAAGTCAAGGAAAACGACAGCAACATGGAATGTATGAACCATGCAACAGTTGAAAGCTTGAAAATCTGGAAAAGGGGGAAAAATGTAGTTGTGTTGGTATAAGTTTGTGAAAATATAACCAGTGAAACGTTTTCTTTCCACATTCTTTTTGTCATCCATCCTCCACGCTGTCTTGTCATCCATCCTCCACGCTGTCTTTGTTATCCATCCTCCACGCTATCTTTGTTATCCATCCTCCACGCTGTCTTTGTCACCCATCCTCCACGCTCTCATTGTCATCCATCCTCCACGCTCTCCTTGTCACCCATCCGCCACGCTCTCCTTGTCACCCATCCTCCACCCTCTCCTTGTCACCCATCCTCCACCCTCTCCTTCACTCAGGCTTTCAAGAAAACATACATTTGATGTTGACAAATAATAACTTCAGTGAAAGGAAAAATAAGTCCAATCAGTAAAGACGAAGGATAAAGGGACTTCCTTCAGCACATTCAGCGTTCCTTGCTGACAACGTGAACAGGTAAGTAGTTATGTTTTTAATGTGTAGTGCTTGTGATGTGTAACTACCACAGAAAATGTGGCCGCGGTCTTGGCTGAAACTGGCCAACCATCAGTCAGGAGCTGAGAACGCGTTGACATTGCAACCACCGTGGCTGGGGAAATCCCAGTATGTGAGTTGATGCCTCACATTTTTCATGTAAATGTGTTGCATTTGCATTATTGCCAATTTGTGTTTCCATAGTATATATATATATATATATATATATTATATATATATATATATATATAATATATATATATATATATATATATGTAACAGTCTTTCTTGTAAACGTATGTTATTGAATATGACCGAAAAGGTAAGATTAATCATTCTAATACGATTTTTTTTCAATATTTCTTATGTTTTTTTTTCTCTGTCGGTGGTAATAAAAAATATCAATTCTCCAAAATTCTTTTTATTAATGGTCTGACGCCTAGAAGCGTTTCGTAAGGGCGTCTTACATTCTCAAAGACTTAGTTATATTATATATATATATATATATATATATATATATATATATATATATATATATATATATGTATATATATATATATATATATATATATATATATATATATATTGTACCTAGTAGCCAGAACGCAGTACTCGGCCTACTATGCAAGGTTGATTTCCTAATAAGCCAAGTTTTCCTGCATTTATATATTTTTCTTCTTATGAAATGATAAAGCTATCCATCTCATTATGCTTCATATCATTTTGTTTAATTTGAGTTAAAACTAATGTAGAAATAAGACCTAACCTAACCTAACCTAACCTAACCTAACCTAACCTAACCTAACCTGTCTTATCCTAGCCTAAAATAATATAACTAAGTCAATAATTTATGTTCCTAGTACTGTATAATATAATAATAATAATTCAAATAAACCAATTGGAAACAGTTTATGGAAAATAAAGAAAATGACTCGG
>WNGS01162157.1:1898175-1901369 GCA_020271785.1 Procambarus virginalis
ACTGTTTCATGGTTCATACATTCCATGTTGCTGTCGTTTTCCTTGACTTAACACGTGTCTCACTTAATCCTCAGTATAATCACCGTACCCGTTAACTCAATTATCAGTGCCAGAGATTGATCTTTCCACCGAAAACAGCAACAATTATCTGAAATGTCACATCAAGATACGCAAGGCGAAGCATGACTGCTCACTCCCACTGACGCCAGGAAACTGGTTGTCAATGGTCGTTATGGGAAGTGAAGATGGAGGTTTTGGGGGGGAAGGGGGGTGTTGTGGAAGTGATATCCAATGATAGCTAAAGAAATATTAAATACACAAACTCACACATACATACATACATACATATATAAATACATACATACATACATACATACATACACACACACACACACACACACACACACACGCACACACACACACACATATACAAATAACGCTGCTAAGCAGTTACTAATTAGAGTTCTATAATACCGATTGATGTATTATAGATGATGTCCGGTAGATGATGTTAGTTAAAGCAAAATGAAGTCATCCAATGACGGGAGGGAACATCAGACTAAAGCCAGTGTGGTGACATCACAACGATCAGTCAGCTACCATTGGTGCCCCAAATATTAATGATGTATGAAATGAGATTCAATTCGTCCAGTAACAGGTGATGTCAATGGCTATATATTGTTAATTACTTCAGTATGCTAGATGCATTTCCAGCATAAATTTTATGCCCGCACAAATATTAAACAAAAATTGGTAGGCAGGAGTTTAATCATAAACGCTAATTAAGTAGCCTTCGTGAACACAGTTTTGTTTTTATTAAAGAAATAAATACTTATATAGCAGTAAGAATAATAGAAGTTTAAAACAGTTGTCAGAAATGTATCTAATAATTCGCTTGATTGTATAATCGTCCACCAAGAGACGATTATACTCTATCTAGTTATATGTAGTCAACCGTTAACCACTTCAACCCGCCCTCATTGACCAAGAATTGAATTGAATTGAACTGAACTGTCAGGGGAAAGGGCCAAGCCATTACGACTATATAGCCTGGGAAGGGGTCAGGATAAGGATTTGGGATGGGACCGGGGGAGGGGGAGGGAAGGAATGGTGTCCAACAAATTGGACGGTCGGGAATGAACGCCGACCTGCATGAAGCGAGACCTCACCTGTGATCGAGAATCAAAAGCATTTTACACCTGAATCGCCACTAATTACACTCCAACTATTATCATGTTACAACCAACGCTACCTTGAGGCAATGTAAATTACTATCACGGTATAATAAGCCAGCAGGTGACGAAATACAGAGGATAACCGACAGAATAAATTTTTCATACGCGTGTAATAAAAAAAGTTTTTTACTCAAATAAAAGTTTGTATAACTAAATATTATGTGATTATGCAGTCAAGCGTAGGTAAAGTTTCGTAAGGTATTTTGGTTACGGTTCATTTAGCAAGTAATTACAAGCATAGTGATGGAAGAGAGACACGTCGGGCGCTTACTACCAACTGGGTAGAGAAACATACAAATTAATTCATATATTGAAAATAAAAATCATGAACCAGGCGGTTCTATGTTTAAATAATGGAGTGCAAAAACTTTCTGGTTTGGTGTTAGGTTTAGGCACGATCAATTAGTCTGATCACGAGGGTTATAAAGGTCATTAAACAAGCTTACTGACCAACCAGCAAGTATACCTTAAGCCTTGAACATATTTCAGCACTGAAGTCAATTTTCAGTGTTACTGTATACACACACAACAAGAAATAGGGTACACCTCAGTGTATATAACATTTGCCAAACCTGTTTAGCTCACTCTATAGTTTGAACCACATATCTCATACGTGTTTCACCCACATACTCTAAACACAAATAATTGCCAACGGTACCAAAACATTTAACCAAACTTAAGGCTATCTACGCACAACCATAAAATACAACTAATATTATTTTTGTTG
Organism: Procambarus virginalis; assembly: GCA_020271785.1. Taxonomy (NCBI): domain Eukaryota; kingdom Metazoa; phylum Arthropoda; class Malacostraca; order Decapoda; family Cambaridae; genus Procambarus; species Procambarus virginalis. The sequence continues at coordinate 1,900,138 of WNGS01162157.1, forward strand.
TTGTTTAAGATACGCTAACTTGGAACAAAAAGTTCCAAGTACGGCACGGGCTATGGTGAGCCCGTAGGTGAACGTTTTCTTAAAATATATTTCTTTTTTTTAGACAAAAAGTTTTCCATTACACCGCACGAAAAACTATTCCGATGGACATCTGGGAGGGCGGCATGGCCACTGGCAGTCCACTCAATTAACTTCTCACACCAATGCCAAACTCGACATTTTACGATGAATTATAACTTACGATAAGAATACCAGCAGTATACACATCCCGCTTTAATTAACCATTTTTGTGTCGGGGTAACAAATCAGAATTTAAATGACCGCCAAATATTCTAATTAAATTTCATATAAGAATCATAATTGTCATTTGTCAACAGTCGCAGTTCCACAGAGTGCTAAATTAGCTTTTTACAATTGTTTGTTTCAGAGAAAACGTCTTCACCCTCATCGGTCGGTTAGGAATCCTGCAAAATATTAACCTAGAATACAAATCGAAGCAATGACAAATTAGCCATTAATATTTTGAGATGAATATACGAACGCACACCATAAGACGAGGCTAAGAACAGATTATCTACAATGCACGTATTACAAGCGCGAATTAATATACCACCAACTTAGGGGGAAACTTGAACCAAATATATACTATGACCCGATGACGATAAGTACACTTAGCGAAAACTTAAGGATTAATAATATTGCCCCACATACACACACACCCACATACACACACACACACACTCACATACACACACGCACTACCTGCCGGCATTTAGCTCACTGTCACAACATTTGGTCTGGACGAGTCACTGTGACAACCGCAGCGCTAACCGGGTGGGCGCGAGATCTCTTGATCTACGAGAGAGACTGGAGAGGGAGAGAGGTAGCGTAGCGCGACTGGCTGAGGTGGGTGGCGGGGAACGCTATGGGACGGGAGCCAGGACGGCGCGCACTGTACCGCTGCTACCCACAGACTGGCCCTCCCTCACGCTCCTGCACCCTCTCTCTCGCTCTCTCTCACCTCTTCTCATCCACACACCTCTCTCTCTCTCTCATCACCTCCTCTCTCTCTCTCTCTCACCTCTCGCTCTCTCTCTCTGCACCTGTGCAGTCTTAGGCTACCACCCCTCTCCTTCCACTTCTCCAATCCCTTGGTTTTCTACACCTGTCCTTACTCCTTACCATTTCGTCTTGGCAGGTTATCTGGATTATCCAATTATTAGAAAAATCGG
>WNGS01162157.1:1926857-1945458 GCA_020271785.1 Procambarus virginalis
GATAATAAATATAATTTGCGTCGATGCATACTGTGTTTGGCATCACAGGCTAGACGTGAACGAAGCAAGTATCGAGTGTAAGCTTTGAATGTCAGGTTGACAAAATTAACAAAATATGGAATTTCACTGGACAACCAATAATCAGTTGTGAATCATGTGTAGTATTTTCATTCATAAACAGGAGATTTGGCGGCTGGATTAGAGAGCATTTGACTGTTGTTTATGAGGATGTGCTGCACTGAAATAGCCGCCTGTCAACACAAACATTGCTCAAATGCTTGTTAATTCAGCAACTTTCCCCTGTTTATATATGAAAACATTTTACACATGACTCACAACTGATGTGTTCGAACTATTCTTGAACAGTTTTGGCTCTTCTGTTCGTATCGCACCTCTCTTAATGATACACTTACGTACTGCACGTACAAGCAGTTACCATTAGTACTAAAATACCTAACCAACCTAGTCTAGATTTAACTATACACAGAATTATAATATTTAATAACATTAATTTATAGTTGAAATAATATCGGTTTTAACTCGCAGTACATTTAAAAAATTGCTCAAATTGTCTTCTGTGACTTCCGCAGCCTAAATGACCGTACCTAGATGATGGGTTGGCAATAGTATATATTGTGTACACACATATTGTGAACTCGACAACTCTTTGTTGTGATCCTCTTCTGCAACATTTACATATGTCGTGTGATAATTAGTATTCACTTCTGCCATTTGAACAATAGAGTTTAAGCCGGTTAGTAACTGAAACCGCTAGTAACCATTTGTAAAAGGATTGCCACGACCGTCAGGAGGCGAATAGAATATGTTTCGAAACCCATATCTGTTTATAAGTCATCTTTTGTATCTATGTTATTAATGCTTATATCACAACAGGATCATTTGACGTGAATTTTGGCTCTGTCGCCCAAATATGATGGTTTTACAAAGTATAGTGTCAGTTTGAAGTTTCTTTTAATATTATTCATTTACATTTAAAACTAGTATATTTATAAATATCGACCCATATGGTAGTAAATACTTTAAATACTCTTTACTTTATGTGTTGACATTGCTTTTGTAAAAGAATTAAATATATATATATATATATATATTTTCTTGATGGCTCAGGTGAACCACACAATACTGACTCGTGGTTTTGTATTCATAACTAATAATATTTATTATTTATACAATATATTTAGTCGTTTGTTATAACTTTCTGTTTTATTATGGGTTTTTCTGTGAAGGCGTTTAATTTTACGCTATCGAAAACAGCGTTAATAATCCAGTTTTTTAGTAGTTAGAAACTGCAGAAAGCCTATTTATATCCAGCTCCTATTTATAGCCACCCAAACTCATTTATATATGTTGACCCGACCACATATTAGAAATTAAAGAGACGACGACGTTTCGGTCCATCCTCGACCATTATCAAGTCGATTGTGATGAGACAAAGGAGACAAGGGCAATAAATAAGCAAGGGAATATAAATAGAATCATTTATATACATGTCTAACCTACGATTTAAACAATCAAGTGATCCCACGGTTGTTATGTTTCCCGGTTTTGTGATTTGTTCATAAATCAACAACCCTTTTATGAAACCAGTATTTACCCAGGTATTTCCTAAATCTAAAGTTATTTTTGTCCCTAAATATCAATAAAAATCACCGTACTACTGACACTTGCTCGGACTAACGAATATCGGCCTTGATTTGTTAACTGGGTATCCTAGGTCCGTACACTTTTGGTTAGACAGATTTGATGATTGTCAAATCGTGAGAACGGCCTGCAACACAATCCTATTTCCCACATTCACGACGGTGAATGTGCATTGTGAATGTGCGGCCACGTCTGTGGTAGAAAATAATAATAATAATAGTAATAAATCCCTCCAAGATGGTAGTATTTGTGGCTATTATGGAGGAATGTAGAGAAGTCACTTGTTGTATCTGGAGAAGTTCACGTTTTGTAGTCCTAACGTAATAAGGAGGCAGTCCAAAGAGAAACATCAACTATAAACCTTATCTAACCGGTTTTAGGCCTTAATAATCAATAATATGCCTGATACATGCCATCTTAGGCCCTAATTTAGTACATACATGTGCAAGTCTTGGCCTGGGGAAGCTTAGGTTTGGTTGTTGCCTTCTTTCTTTGGCCCTCTACAAAATGAACAATAGAAAACTCTTGTGTGCAAGAGTCTATTTTTGTACGTTCCACCCATAGTAGGTAGAAATGGTTATTTGGATGAGAGGTTGTTATAACTAACAACAGTTGGAGTGTCTTCAGTGTCACGGTACCACCACAAACACTTCGCTCCCTCAGCAGGTCAAAGTGATCTCTTGGGAAACACACACACACACACACACACACACTCATACACCTTGTAAGAAATCCTATTAACAAATCTGTTTAACGCTGCTACACACACGTGCACATGAGGGCTCGCGAACACGCACGCACGCCCCCGTATGCACTCACACATGCACTCGCCAGAAAACCCGTCCTCACATTTAATGCACCACAATTTGGACGCAGTCGACATCATCCTTCGAACTGAGGTGAGTGAAATTTATACGGCTAAATTTGGCCAAGGTTTGAACGCTTATGGTTAGGCAAAAACGGCTTTAAATTAAACGCTTGCCAGATCATGATAACGATCTGCACAAAACCTTACTTAATTTACATAACTAATCCTCCCCGGAACCGTCAGTTTGGCAAACTTTAAATTCGCCTAATTGTCCGGACATTGTTAATTCGTAAAGTTGTACCATCAAATCTTGGTCAGTAAACATTATTATTAATGACGCACTTGTGTGCGCGCGCACACACACACATCCCAGGAAACATATACACAAGCTCAAGGAAGCATGAACACATACTCAAGGATGTACGTACATATAAGGAAGTTCTCACACATACTCGAGGCAGCACGCACACACACACACACACTCAAGGAAGTATGCACATACTCAAGCAATATTCGTACATACTCAAGAAAGCACACCAACGCTCAGTTTTAACACACCTGTTAAATCTTTTAGGCCTTCCTGTAGAATACCTTGATCGGGTTATCAAATACTCTGAAGGACAGAACAGCTGGTAAGGCAGTCTGCGAAGCTCTGCGGACACGAAGGCCACCGAGTTTATAGGAAGAGGGATTTGTTTTCACTGTGAGTCGTCGAGAGGAAGGTTGAGGACATTAACATGCCTTTATATTCTTCTGTATGCATTGTATTAGTACTTCTGAGGATGTGCTGGATTATACTCGAAAGCACTCTAGTAATTCACGTAAAATTTTCCTTTATGGTCAGTTGTTTTATCGTTATTCATTGCATAATTTCTAACACACACACACACAACACACACACACACCCACACACCACACACACACACACACACACACACACACACACACACACACACACACACACAAAGAGCAAGAGCTCAACCCCCGCAAGCACAACTAGGCCAGTACACACATAATGGGTTTGTATGTTATCGGATAATTGCAAAAGAAATGTAAACAAAATATGCCTGAGCATTTCTGTGTATATTTTAATACGTCCTCAGAAGCAATGTCAAAGAAAAGATATATACATAAAATATATACATAAAATACAATATATACATAAATAATGGGTGAAACAAGACGTGCAGCAACATACTTGCTATGACTTAAAATAGAAGAGAAAACAATGCACGCAAATTGGATGAGTTTAGATTCGGAAAAGAGCTGGATAAATATTGGTTAGAAAATAGGATGGTGACTTTTGGAGCAATTTAATTGCTAACCAGATAGACATGGGATCGCTGGATTGTTTCAAGCGATGGCTAGACATACATATAAATGGATTCAATTGAGCCTAAACTGTTGTGTCCTTGCATGGACCTGTTACCCTTTTTTGCAATTTTCCTAATCCTTTTATTCATGAGCTTCTATTTTTCCTAAGAGTTGCAGACTCGTTGCTACGAAATGAACTGAACCACGTAGTGGGTGTTGGAGGATGCTTGGTGGTTATATCTTGGAGGATTTCGGGGCTTAACCTCCCCGCGGCCGGTCCTCGACCAGGTCTCCTTTTTGTTACACACCCCCAGGAAGCAGCCCGTACCAGCTGTCTTAACTCTCAGGTATCTATTTACTTCTAGGTAACAGGGGCATCAGGGTGAAAAACATTTTGCCCATTTGTCTCCGCCTCCACCGGGGATCGAACCCGGAACCTCAGGACTACGAATCCGAAGCGTTCTCCACCCAGCTGTCAGGCGCCCCTGGTGGGGAGGGTTTTGGGGTGTATGGCTGAATGAGTAGGTGGAGGGTTTGGGGTGTGGTAAGGTTGGGGACTGGTGGGGGGTATAGGGGGATTGGGGACTGGTGGAGGGGTATGGGGGGATTGGGGACTGGTGGAGGGGTATGGGGGGATTGGGGACTGGTGGAGGGGTATGGGGGGATTGGGGACTGGTGGAGGGGTATGGGGGGATTGGGGACTGGTGGAGGGGTATGGGGGGATTGGGGACTGGTGGAGGGGTATGGGGGGGTTATGGAGGGCGTAGGCTGGGGGAAGAAGATTGGTAGAGGATTGTGGTGTTTGGTAGAGGCTTGTGAGGGAGTATTAAATGTGAATGGTAATAATTGGGTAGGGATTGTGGTTGGGAATTATTGTGTGTGCATATGAATATATGTTTTTATGCTCCAATTTTCACTCTATGTTTTTTTGGAACTAAAAATGTAGTTCGCATTTGGAAGGTTTAATTTATATGCAAAATGTCCATTGTTAAATAAAATATTTTTCGTTACAAAATATACGACACAGGAATCTCTTGAATACACATACGATACTGACAGCATAAAACCTTGAGTAACAAGAATCATTTCGTCTTAGAGAGAGAGAGAACCGATATTGACGTATCAGGCCTAGGTTGGTTAGGTTAGGGTTAGAATTTATTAGCAAAATAATTACAAAACCTTTTTCCGGTTTGTACAAATTCATTAGTACCAAATTCCTCTTTCTAATTATCCATTTCGTCAATATATGCACGATGGTCCACATGGTTGCTATAAGTATTATTTAAACAAGAGGATGGACTGAGTTTAGTGTATATATATATATATATATATATATATATATATATATATATATATATATATATATATATATATATATATATATATATATATATATTAATTTAAATCATTTGCTTAATCCTGCCTCGACTCTTGGGAACATTTTATAAACTCGATAAATAATAATAAATTGTTTCAATTGAAAATTTTTGTATAGAAAATTACAATATTTATAGCAAAGAATAATTCTCGCAAAAAAGTAGTTTAAAAAGAACTTTTATTTGTTGAATATTTTCTCGTTTGGGGGCAACATTTTCGCGTTTCTGGTCGTGGCCAACCATGGTTGTCCCGTGCCCAGGGCATCTACCCTCCCGGGTCGTCGCCCTGGTTGTCAGTCATAGTTTTAGCCAGGCTTAATTGTCATTCGCGACTTCTGTCTGCCGCGCATGGTAACCATTAAACACACATGCACTCACGGGGCAGGAAGTAAAAAGGCAAAATATTATGCTTCCCTCTGTGACTCTAGCCATTAATATGAACCAATAACAAATCAAAGACATATAAACTCTAAGGAAAGGATGAGTGTATTGAATGTAATTCTTAACAGATGTTCCTAGTTATGTTAGTGGTATTTAGTAGACAGCTGCGTTACGTTGAGCGTAGTGAGTTGATTCTTGGCAAACAGCTGCATTCCTGTGAGCGGAAATTATTGCTACTTGGCACACAGCTGCACTGCAGTGCCTGCAGCCCTTTGGCTCTTGGAACATAATTGCATAGATGATAACGTAGACGTCTATAAACCTTTAATTTGTTAGGTGTACGTTCTTGGTACACCTGTGTACAAGTACTCTATGGGTGAAGGTTGCTGGTACTTGGTCCAAACATTTATTGCAGCGAATGTTGATGTTTCATGCATAAAATACCATTTAGTATAATTTAAATCTTTGTTCTTGGTACAGCTGCATTGGAGTCAGAATTACTTGTTGACGAAACATTTGTATTGCACAGGTACAATTCCTCTTACTAGTCGAGCACAGCTACACTGTGTTCCGTGGTGGTGCCCAGCGTCTGTTGGGTTATCTTGAGGTTATCTTGAGATGATTTCAGGGCTTAGTGTCCTCGCGGCCCGGTCCTCGACCAGGCCTCCACCCCCAGGAAGGAGCCCGTGACAGCTGACTAACTCCCAGGTACCTATTTACTGCTTGGTAACAGGCGTATCAGGGTGAAAGAAACTCTGCCCATTGTTTCTCGCCGGCGCCCGGGATCGAACCCGGGACCACAGGATCACGCATCCATTGTTCTGTCCGCTCAGTCACCGGGTCCCAAGATGCTTAAGCCAGCAGTACTGGACATCAAAAGCTTGCCGACTTAAGTGTTTTTATTACCTAATTGGTTTTTAAGTAAATTTTAGGTGTTAAGCAATTTGGATTAAATGTAAGTGACATTAAGGCTGTTTTAGTGGCCGAAAGAGCTCCTATAAGTGTGTGGCGGGGGACTTTAATTAAATTTTGTGTCTGACTGCTTTGAGCAATTGCAAGGTAATAGTTTGGTAATTATCAGGAGTGAGAGCACTAAGCCAATATGGCCATAAGGAACGATGCCTAAACACTTGGACATCAGGAATCGAACGCCGACCGTGAAAGATGCGTGACCGTTACCAATTACAAGGCATAGAGGTCTTTTAATCGGCAATATTTTATAAGAGGGCGTTTTAAGTAATTGACTATAATTGAATACACATATTACGTGCTCTACACAATTTTGGTGAGATTACTGGGCGGTGGTGAGAAAATGGAGGGAGGTAATGGAGGAAAAGAGAGAGGAAAATTAGCGAAACAGGGGAGAGTGAAGGATACTTTTATGATGCAGACGAGAAGTCACAATAACGTGGCTGAAGTATGTTGACCAAACCACACACTAGAAAGTGAAGGGACGACGACGTTTCGGTCCGTCCTGGACGATTCTCAAGTCGATTGTGGTTTGTCGAATTGTCGATTCACAATCGACTTCAGAATGGTCCAGGACGGACTGAAACGTCGTCGTCCCTTCACTTTCTAGTGTGTGGTTTTATTCAACATACTCTTATGATAATTCCTTAACCAAAATATATAGTTGAATTACCAGTCGAGAAGACTAATAAAACCTCTTGTAATCTTACAAATATAATCAAACCCAGTCTTTATTACTCAACATTATTTGGTCATGTTCTTAGTGACATGGTCAATACTCTCAGCATTAATAGGAAACAAGTTAGATTTCGACCTAAAGTATTTCTTATAAAACATTCTGAGCATTTTAATATTTATAGTCAGCGGATGTAAAAAACATATATTTTTTTTTTACATTTTCGATCCTCACTGATGTATGTGAACATTAAACATTTCTTATATAATGTAGAGAAAGCACAAGAGGAGAGTATACTTTAGCCAATAGTAGCATGATCAATCTGTACAGAACTTGGTGGTTGATAGCGGAGAAGAGAGACAGAGAGAGAGAGAGAGAGAGATAGACACAGACGGGGGTAGAGACAGGGGGTGGGGGGCGGCCGTGACGTTGATTGACTGGTTGACTGTCGACCACTGTAAGGCACTTCCACTTAAAATGCCAGAGCCGGGATGAACGGGTTATGTGTTGTCTTTGTACATGTAACTCTACCATTTGTATGTAAACTGTTGTATATGTTTCCAGAGCACCTTAATATGTGTGTGTGTGTGTGTGTGTGTGTATAGAATAGATATAGATAGATATGAAAAGAAGCTTGAAGGGTCCCTAAGCCATAAATCACTAAAATCTCTATAACCCGACTAGGATTCGAACCTGCGTTACCAGGGCTTAACCTCTTTCGTACACAGTACATATACCACTTCACTAGCGATTGCCTATAAGGATTAGTTGGGCCTGGAGCTTACTGCATGAGCTCCATGACCAATGAAACCCCTGGCAACTCTCGCGGTTCGATTCTGGGCAAAGTTTTTTATCAAATCCTGATGCATGCTCGGGTAGAGTTCTTGGTAATTTATGGCTTGGAGATCATTCAAGCTTTTTTTAACATTTGTAAGCTCAGCGCGATCTATTCATGCACCAGGATTTGATGAAAAGCCGTGCCAAACCTGCACTCCGAGAGTTGACGGGAATTGATTGGTCATGGAGTTCATGTAGTGAGGTCCAGGGCCAATTGTTTCACGTGTGACTACTGGTAGGCAAGCAAAATTATAATTACCTTTCTTGATGATAGGTGTGTATTACACTTGGATGATGGGGTCAAGATAAACTGGGACATCAGTAACATATGGAGTTCACTTGAAATTAATGTTCAGTTTGACGAGGTATTATAAACTTGTTCACGGTCATACAAGACGCGAGCTGGTGAGTGTTAGCACCGATCTCTGGTGTAATGAGGGAACAAAATAGTGCGTCTCTAAGCAATGCTGAGGATGTCCAGTCTCACATTGCGTTTATGTGAAAAGGTCATGTTAATTTGTATGATTCTCCATAGGATTGTGGAAAGCTTTATTTCATCTCTATATCGACCTACTGCTTGAAAGTCTGCGGTTAGATTCTGCCACATTTGACTACATCTCGCTTGTTTATATATATTTTTTTTTTTGAGATATATACGAGAGTTTGTTACATTCTTGTACAGCCACTAGTACGCGTAGCGTTTCGGGCAGGTCCTGGAATACGATCCCTGCCGCGAAGAACCGTTTTTTCATCCAAGTACACATTTTACTGTTGCGTTAAACGAGGCTACAGTTAAGGATTTACGCCCAGTAAATCCTCCCCGGCCAGGATTATCTAACCTTACCTTAATAAGGTTCCAATCATCCAGGAGCTATCAGCAGTGAATGAAGAGAATTATAGTCGCAAAGTTAAACACTCAGCAAAACTACTTGATCTACGGAGTCAACTTACGAAGTGAAACATTTAGGCTCTTAATTTGGACAATATTTTGAATATGTGTAACCCTGGAAACACAAACCGAAACTGTCTCTATTTTCCGTTTATTACAACTTGTAACAAAGTTGTTACATCTTGGCTTAACGTCTTTATGACGTATTAGAACGTTGTTTACAACTTGTTATATTGGTTGTATAAATGGTTAGGAAGTGTTAAACTTGTTCGACGTTGTACCAACGTCGTAGTTTCGTTGTGTGTTTGNACAGGGACACCCAGCTTTGGAAAGGGATAATAATAAGCTTAATGCAAACTATGAATTATTTTTGTTCCCCTTCATTGGGGTTTAAAGTGTGTGTGTGTGTGTGTCTGTATTGCCGATTTGCTTGTGTTTAAATTATAACTCTTTCACCTGATTAAGTGGAATGTCTGTTGACTCAGATGTTGACTTAGTTAAGAGTATAGAATTCAATGAACCGGGCACTGTTGTCAACAAAATGCCTATTTATGTTCAAATGATTATACGTGTTGGAGGCCGAGCTCGAATTCTAACATTTCCCAACTGAATCAACTGTACAAACATGCGTGGCTTGTCTATGCAAATTTCTACGTCCTAAATAATTGCTAGTGATTAAAGCTGTCGTGGTCTAACCCCTCACCATATCTCATTCATATTATACTATTGTAAAATGCCATCACAAACCCTACACAAATACTCGTGTTGAGAGGGGCAGGGTTCCCCACCCCCATGGGTGTATGGAGAGGGAGTGGGAACCTCCAAGGGTGGTGATGAGGGGGGCTGGGAACTCCCCTGGATGTATGGAGAGGGGGGCTGGAACTCCAAAGGGGTGTGGGAGAGGGGGCTGGGAACCTCCAAGGGGTGTGTGGAGAGGGAGGGAGGTGGCCTCACGGGCTGGACTGGCATAGCGGTGGTGGTGTCGGTGGTTCATTAGCTAATTTGCGTGTTTAGCTGGGAGTGACAGCCATCGGGGGGCTTCCTGCGGCGCACCGTCCACGTCTCCACTAACTTGATCCACGAAATTGGTTATTGGTGAGTGATCGTGGTCGGTGGCTGGGGACGGCAGAGGGACTTGCCTAATAGTGTCTACCTAGCAGTGACTAAAGAGAAAAAATTTGGTTATTTTGTACCTGGAGGGGTTTTATTTTAATATCCCTGACGTTTGAGTCCTTTGTCATATTTGGTTTCATTTTAGGGATGGAGGCGGCTTTCACGACTTCTTCCTGTGCATTCCACTTATTGTCCACAGGGACATAGTACTGGTATCTTCTTAAGTTGCTCTTGCATTTCCACCTATCATCTTGCTTTATGTTTATTAATCAAGAGCTTATCTTTGTTCATCTTATCTATATAATTATTTATCTGTAAGATAATACCTCCCCATACTGTGTTCCAAGTTATCACAATTCGTCTCTCTGTCTCATGAGTAAACGATCAAGGAAGATGCAGTATGCACATAATTTTTCAGTCACGAATAGGTAGCCCTCATGCTCTTGTAGTCACCTAATGTGTAATCTCTCTCCTCTTCCTCAGCCTATGGCTCGTTCTAACCACCTACAATACCAGTATATATTCGAACACTGACGCAGTGTTCTCTGGCTCAATCATTTTCTCAATATCAGCCTCAGTTTTGGTAAACTTCAGGCCCAGTGTTGCTAGTGGGTCTGACACTAGCAGGGAGCTAGTGTCCCACTACTCCTCACTACTCCCACTACTCTCCACTACTCGCTCCTCTGCCTCATCCTGTAGTGAGGAGTGATGGTGGCGTATTCGTGGCGATGTTGTACAATTTTCTGAACCAGCCGGTAACTCGTATGATAACAGAGGCCTCGACTCTTGGTCTAGAAATAATACAAAAGGTGAATCGTTTGAGTTCTGTGATAACACGATATATATGTAGCTGGTTGGTTTTAACAATACAACGGAGTTTGGACTGGTGTAGTGACAACGCAAAGTTTTCGTTCAGGTATGGAAAAAAGTTAATTGTCTAACTAATTCTAGCTGATGCTATGCTGTATTTATGAAAATAACATATTTTGGGTTGAATTAAAAAAGTTTTTATTCTATCATCAGTATAAATAAACGATGGATCTAACTTTATTCAATATTATATTCAGAGTGAAGTATTGGAATTCAGTATTATGAGGGAGGGGGATTTATCAGGATAAAGCACCAAGCCATAACGACTATATAGCACATGGAAGGGATCAGGATAAGGATTTGGGAGGGGACGGTGGGAAAGGAATGGTGCCCAACTACCTGGACGGTCGAGGATTGAACGCCGACCTGCACGAAGCGAGACCGTCGCTCTACCGTCTACCCCAAGTGGTTGGGGGTATTATGAGTGAAGTATTAGTATTCAGTATTATGAGGGAGTGAAGAGTGGAACGTGAGAAGGGTGGAATGGGGTGTAGAGGGAGAGACAGAATCAGGCGGTCACCACCAGGTACCCTTCTTAGTATTATATATATTGGTTACCACAACCTGTTGCGTTTGTGAGGGCCCTTAGTAGGTTCAGGAATCTGTACACCAGTTGATGGACATTTGAGAGGCTGGAGCAAAGAGGTAAAATTCACCCCCGCAAGCACAACTAGGTGAGTAACACACAACACACACACACACACACACACACACACACACACACCACACTGTTGATTGACGGTTGAGAGGCGGGACCAAAGAGCCAGAGCTCAACCCCCGCAAGCACAACTAGGTGAGTACAACTAGGTGAGTACACACACACAACCACACACACACACACACACACACACACACACACACCCACACACACACACACACACACACACACAACGTTGGACACATTTATTCACGTCCTTTACATGATGTAACTAAAAGTTTTTTTTAGAAACAAATATTGGGTACACAAAAATATATATAACTGCAAAATAGATTCAAATATAAACAAGTAGTATTGGTAGAAATATAAACATTTGACACTTTTGAACTGCTTCCTTTAATTCATCACATACATCTTCTATTGTGACTGACACTCAAGAACGTTGGTTTTATGCTTCCTTACATTTGGTAGTGGTCTTGTAGGTGAGCAACTGCGTGTGATCCCTCCCAACACAGCACACACAGGCATCACCTTAGTGACATGTTCCTTTCCCAGCCAAACGCACCTTTTACGTGCGTGCACGAAAAGGAAAAATAAAGTTAATCCAGACGCAAAATATGGTTCCATAAAGTGGGGATTATTGCTTTATTCAGAGTGCGTGATTATTGTATTCCAACGGTGAGTGGATTATTATTGTTATTCTTTCAAATGCGGGAAGGATAATTACTGGAAATGTAATGAACATTATTTAGATACCAAGCGTGCTGTCATTGAATAGAAATAATATTATTTCACGTATGCGTTAATATCTCAATTAATCCAAAATTATGTGATATGCAATAATTGTAAACAGAGATTATGTCATGAATCTAGCTCGGAGAATAATCAGATTGTTTTCATATTATACTATAACATAATTAAGAAGGTTCTTCTTTAACCAAGAGTGTTATTGTTAAGAAAGCATCATTAATCATTTAATAATCATAGTTTTAATTAAACTCAAGTGAAATTTAATTAATAACAATAAACTTCTAATCGATAACCGGATAAGTATGAGGCAGGAACAGTCTATCAAAGCAACGAAGCAGAGCTGGACCAAAGTCCAACATGATTAACAACAGCTCGGGACGTTGAGTGTCTTCAATGGTCTTTATTTACCCGCACGCCAAAGACCATCTCCAGAGGCAGACGAGGAGTCACAATAACGTGGCTGAAATATGTTGACCAGACCACACACTAGAAAGTGAAGGGGCGACGACGTTTTGGTCCGTCCTGGACCATTCTCAAGTCGATTGTGAATGGTCCAGGACGGACCGAACGCCTGGCTAACGCAGGAAGCGTCACTTGTCGACGCCTGGCTAACGCAGGAAGCGTAGCCTAACTTGCTAAAAGGATATATATACACCGAGAGGTGTACCCAACCTCTCGGTGTGTTACACTCAAAGTTTACTTTAGGCCTGGGCTATGTTCAGGGTTAAAGTATTGTTGTTGCTCGTTGGTTAGTAAGCTCTTGTTCGGCCTTAATAACGCTCCAGAAGTTAATCGGACTAAAGCCCAACAAACTAAACTTTGTTTTCGTTTGTTGGTGAATTATAACTCACAGTTATTACATTCACAGATGGAGTGGATAATTAGTGATACGTTAGTCTCACAGCTGGCCGATTACTGATATTAAAGTCTCACGGATGAATGATTATTATTTATATTACAGTCTTTGAGTGGATGTTATTGATATTAGTCTTAAGAGTGGATAATTATTGATAATACAGTCTTAAGAGTATATGATTATTGATATTATTCTCACGTTACATGGTTTGATTACTATTATTTCAATATTATAATGATTATTTCCCCTAATGTATTACAAGGAGTGAATATGTTCTTCTTAGCAGGATTAAAAGTGGATACAAAGCTTCACCAGTCAGATATTTTTGGTTTACACGAGAAATGTGAGTTTTCAACTCCCGTTGCGCATGCAGTAAAGGTTGGTCAAGGTTTTGCAGGTAAAGTGGAGAGTACTTGTGTACCTTCCCACTGTCTCAGGTAAGCTCGGGAGTACTTGTGTACCTTCCCACTGTCTCAGGTAAGCTCGGGAGTACTTGTGTACTTTCTCACTGTCTCAGGTAAGGTCGGAAGTACTTGTGTACTTTCTCACTGTCTCAGGTAAGCTCGGGAGTACTTGTGTACTTTCTCACTGTCTCAGGTAAGCTCGGGAGTACTTGTGTACTTTCTCACTGTCTCAGGGCCCTGCACATGTTTGCAGCAGGCTATCCTGTCAGCATGGCCTATGACGTACCTATATATGTGCAACATGCTGAGGGTCGGACGCACGGTATTAGTTTTGTTAGAAGTAGTAATATTTTGGTAATAATTTTGTTGGCTGTAATAATTGTGTTAGTAGTGATACCATTGGTAGTGAAAAAAATGTCACTGAACTGTTGAGCCAAAAGTCCCGCTACGCGTTTATTGGACGAGAAGCGGCCGAACTGAGGTCATCTATATTTTAACTCACTGCGGGATCATTCATTTTTATATCGACACACCTGAGAAGCCTCCGATATCACAATAACTTTAAAATAGTCAATTTAAATATGCAAACACGAAGCGGAATGCACGAATAAAAAGTTTGCGATAAGATCAGAGATAGAGTGTGATAAACGAGGGAAGGGAAAGGTGGAGACACTGGAAGAGAGATATGAGAAAGGCAACCCGTTCTCGCACTTGCTTATAGTCAGTATTGGCTTATTTAATAAGTGCATATGTGACATGCTAATTGATTGTGAATATTTTAGTTTACCTTGAAAAGTTTCATAGAAAACACCGACCTCACCTAACCTTCTTAGTATGTTAAGATAAGCATCTTATTGCTTCTTATTTACAATTATTACTTAACCAATCAACGGTATAGGTTAAGTAATAATTGTAATTAAGAAGCAATAAAATGCTTATCTTAACATACTAAGAAGGTTAGGTGAGGTCTATGAAGCTTTTCAAGGTAAACTAAAATATTCACAATCAATTAGTATGTCACATATGCACTTATTAAATAAGCCAATATTGACTATAAGCAAGTGCGAGAACGGGTTGGAGAAAGGAGAGAGGAGGAAGTGGTCGGTGAGAGTTTAGCGTACTCAAGGACACGCGGGAAAGATATGTGAGTGGGAGGGAGTGAGGAGAGGGGACGGAAGGCGCGTCCTCAATCTCATTACTGGAATGGGAATGGCTAAGACTGTGTGTGCTCACCTATATATGCTCACTTAGTTCCGAATTCTGAATGTTTCTTAGTTTAATGGAATGATTTCCCGTGTTCCTTATGATTGTTACATGTAAAGTTGTTTTCGTGTGTGTGTGTGTGTGTGTGTGTGTGTGTGTGTGTGTGTGTGTGTGTGGTGTGTGTGTGTGTGTGTGTGTGTGTGTGTGTGTGTGTTGAGAGAGAGAGATATGCTATTATTCTCACGCCATTTATTCGTCTCTCCCAGTAATCTCACGTGTTCATTGTAGTCCACCTTTCTTGATAACAACAATTACAGAGTGATAACTGCCATACACCTGCTATCTGGTCATTATTATCAGTGCCCTTGGTTCAGCGCCTTCATGATATACAGCCCGTTTACTTGGAGCTTGTGGACGACTGCTTGTGGGACCACACACACACACACACACACACACACACACACACACACACACACACACACACACACACACACACACACACACACACTCAAACTCTATTCATACTTTTAAAATTAGGTATGATAGGGAAATGGGACAGGAGTCATTGCTGTAAACAACCGATGGCTGGAAAGGCGGGATTCAAGAGTCAATGCTCGATCCTGCAAGCACACATAGGTGATTACACACACACACACACACGCACGCACGCACACACACACACACACACACACACACACACACACACACACACACACACACACACACACACACACACACACACACACACACACACACAATTCTTTTACAATCTCCATTCTCATTTCAAACCAGATTTAGGTGATAATGAGCTTTCTGTAAAAAATATTAAATATTTACGCTGATAAAGATTTTATAATTTATCTTATACCTTTTATATAGCGCCTTCTGTTCCCGAAATACACACTTCAGATGTAATCGTGTCAGACTTAATACTCTTAGAAGTGTGAAGATTAACTTCCTTTGTGAATAAAGAGGACACAAAGCCTTTGAACGGGATTCGAGATTTTGCGAACCCTTTTGACCAACGATCCGAGATAATCCGAATGATATTTGAAGCCCCAACTCCCCAACGCTTTCAAGTTTTATAAGATTTCGAAATGGATATGTGAGATAGTGAACCCTTTCCTGGCAAATCCTTTACAGGCTTCTTAATGAAAGAATTGTGATAGTTCGAAGCTTTTTTCCGGAGCTATCTAACTTTTGTAATAGATCAATTGGGCAACGTAAACCCCGGCTGGTAATCATTTCCAGAAGGTTCGGGCAAGTCCCTGGATGTGTGTATCGTGGCACCGGACGTGTGTGCGTCTGCAATTATCACAACCCCAGCCCGTCCTCCACAACCCCAGTCCGTAATGAACAACCCCAGCCCGTCCTCCACAACCCCAGCCCGTCCTCTACAACCCCAGCCCGTCCTCAAAAGACCAAATGCTCGTTAGTCCTCCTGCCGAACCTCCTGTTTATAAATGAAAAACGATTTACACATCACTCACAACTGATGACATTTGAACATTTCTCGAACAATGCTTCGCCTACGACCTCTGTTCGAATCGCAGCTACAAACACTTCACCCACGTGCTTCAAATACAAATAATCGCCAACAGAAGCTAAACAGCTAACCAAACCTTGATAATTATCGACCTGATAATGGTCCAGGACGGACCGAAACGTCGTCGTCTCTTCACCTTCTAGTGTGGGGTTTGGTCATCTTCTCTTCACCTTCTAGTGTGGGGGTTTGGTCAGCTTCTCTTCACCTTCTAGTGTGGGGTTTGATCATCTTCTCTTCATCTTCTAGTGTGGGGTTTGGTCAGCTTCTCTTCACCTTCTAGTGTGGGGTTTGATCATCGTCTCTTCACCTTCTAGTGTGGGTTTGATCATCGTCTCTTCACCTTCTAGTGTGGGGTTTGATCATCTTCTCTTCACCTTCTAGTGTGGGGTTTGATCATCTTCTCTTCACCTTCTAGTGTGGGGTTTGATCATCTTCTCTTCACCTTCTAGTGTGGGGTTTGGTGATCTTCTCTTCATCCTCTAGTGTGGGGTTTGATCATCTTCTCTTCACCTTCTAGTGTGGGGTTTGATCATCTTCTCTTCACCTTCTAGTGTGGGGGTTTGGTGATCTTCTCTTCATCCTCTAGTGTGGGGTTTGATCATCTTCTCTTCACCTTCTAGTGTGGGGTTTGATCATCTTCTCTTCACCTTCTAGTGTGGGGGTTTGATCATCTTCTCTTCACCTTCTAGTGTGGGGTTTGATCATCTTCTCTTCACCTTCTAGTGTGGGGTTTGATCATCTTCTCTTCACCTTCTAGTGTGGGGTTTGATCATCTTCTCTTCACCTTCTAGTGTGGGGTTTGATCATCTTCTCTTCATCTTCTAGTGTGGGGTTTGGTGATCTTCAGCCACGTTATTGTGACACATCGTCTGCACCTAATCAGTCCTATACCTATCCATGTATTGAACTTTAATATATAATAATAATAACTGTACAACAAAAAAGGGGGTGGTAGGAGACGTGAACACTCATACGTATTCAGAGTAAAGTGGCAAGTTTTTCTCTGAATGCTCTGTGTTCCCTTCTTTGAGGCTGTGGGTCCCTAGAATTGCACCAGAGGTGGTGCTGCCCCCTATATAATAATAACTTATTTATTAGAACAAACCTGTTTTTTAATACACACCACGTTAAAATTGGCGAGTGTGTTTTGGTGGAGGGCTGCTGCATTAATGAGCCTAGCGTGAGATAACCCGTCCTCGGACTAGATACATTCCATCCAGCCTTCGCCCCCATTGAATGAACCAGTTTTTCATTGATAAACAGGGGGTTTGGCGGGTGCATGGAATGGACTTTGGGTCTTTGGTTGGAACATGTTGCACAACCCATATTCCACTCTGAGGCAAGAGTATGAATGCGGACTGTCCCGGGCATTAATTAGTCAGCATTTCACTGATACATCTGGCAACCGACTGACAGTTTTTCGAACTGTGTAATACAATGTTTTGTTCTTAAATTTAGGATAATAAATATAATTTGCGTCGATGCATACTGTGTTTGGCATCACAGGCTAGACGTGAACGAAGCAAGTATCGAGTGTAAGCTTTGAATGTCAGGTTGACAAAATTAACAAAATATGGAATTTCACTGGACAACCAATAATCAGTTGTGAATCATGTGTAGTATTTTCATTCATAAACAGGAGATTTGGCGGCTGATTAGCGAGGTATTTGACTGGTTGTTTATGAGGATGGTTGCTGCACTGAAATAGCCCGCCGTCAACACAAAATTGCTCAAAGCTGTTAATTTCAGACCTTTCCCTGTATTTATATATGACAACATTTTACCACATGACTCACAACTGATGTGTTCGAACTATTCTTGGACAGTTTTGGCTCTTTGTGCGTATCGCCCTCTCTTCATGATACACTACGGTACTGCCCGACAGTATTACCATTAGTACTAAAAGACCCTAACCAAACCTAGTCTAGATTTAACTATACACCAGAATATAATATTAATAACATTAATTAGTAGTTGACATAATATCGGTTTGTAACTCGCATGTACATTTAAAAAATTGCTCAAATTGTCTTCTGTGACTTCCGCAGCCTAAATGACCGTACCTAGATGATGGGTTGGCAATAGTATAATTGTGTACACCATATGTGAACTCGACAACTCTTTGTTGTGTATCCTCTTCTGCAACATGTTTGACATATGTCGTGTGATAATTAGTATTCACTTCTGCCATTTGAACATAGAGTTTAAGCCGGTTAGTACGTGAACCGCTACGTCACCATTTTGTAAAAGATTGCCACGACCGCAGGAGGCGAATAGAATGTTCGAAAC
>WNGS01162157.1:1946458-1961424 GCA_020271785.1 Procambarus virginalis
TATTTTCTTCTGGAAGGAAAGTCCTGTGGCCTTAGGACCATCCATACAGCTAAACGTGAGAGTTGGAAATCTTACGTTTCCATCATTACATTGTAGGAAGATTGCAGGTAAGTTCGTTCCAGATGTCTCACCGTTCTTCACCTACGTGGTACTATTGCGGCGGACCCAGTGTAGGTTGCGACCGAACTGGGTTCCCACTTTTCGCTCCAGTTTTACCACTGATAGCTCCAGTTTTCATCTTCTCAATCCTTGCTTCTTCATAAGCCTGTTCTTGAATCTCATCCCTTAGATTTCCGCAGTCCTCCTCCGACTTCCCCTATAACGATCCTTTCTCTCTTTCTTCAGTCTGCCCTGGCCCTCTGCAGTTCTATGGCAGCGGGCTCTGATGACATTCATTACTAGATGCTTAGACATCTCCCTCCATGCGTGTCTCAGTATTTATTGAGTCTGTATAACCATATAACCAGGTCTTGTAGTTCTTGGAACACTATCGCCACCTCTCCCCTTCTCAATTTGGTTTCCGCAAGTGCAGAAGCACGACTGATGTCCTGGTGAACTTGGAGGTCTATCTTCCTACTGCTTTTGTTGCAAAGACCTCCGTTGTTGCTGTCCTTTTTGACCTGGAAAAGGCTTACGACACCACCTGGAAATACCATATTCTGTCCCAACTTCGTTCTTTAGCCTTCTTGGTAATCTCCCTCTCTCCCTCCAAAACTACCTCTCTCATCGTTCCTTTAGAGTAAGGCTTGGTACCACTCTCTACCTTTTTTTTGGCAATACGAAAGTGTACCCCAAGTTAGTGTTTTGAGCACTAATCTTTTTCTGGTTGCCCTCAATGGTCTACTTTCCTCCCTTCCGTCTGGCGTCTTCTCCACTCTCTATGTCGACGATCTTACTCTTTGCTGTCGAGGTGATGATTCGCCTCACCTTCAACGGCAGCTTCAACTTGCGATTGATGCCGTGTCGTCTTGAGCCACCGATCATAGCTTCAAGTTCTCTGCAACTAAGACTTATGCTATGACTTTACTCGGAAGCCTGTCGTTCTTCGCCCTCCTTGTCGCTTTATGGTCATCCCCTTGAGTACAAGGATTCCGCTAAGCTTTTGAGTTAATCTTTGACACTCGTGTGTCTTGGTCACCCCATATCTCTTACCTTCGCGTTGAATGCTCTAAGGCCCTTAACCTACTTAAGGTTTTGTCCAATACATCTAGGGGAGCAGATAGGCGCACGCTCATCTCTTGTATTCCTCTCTCGTACTGTCTAAAGTCGATTATGGTTGCCCTGCTTACTCTTCTGCCTCTCCTTCTACTCTTTGCTGTCCTGATCCTTTGTACCATACTGGGTTGCGCCTCATCTCTGGTGCCTTTCTTTCGACTCCTATCCTTTATTATTATTATATATTAAAGTTCAATACATGGATAGGTATAGGACTGATTAGGTGCAGACGATGTGTCACAATAACGTGGCTGAAGATCACCAAACCCCACACTAGAAGATGAAGAGAAGATGATCAAACCCCACACTAGAAGGTGAAGAGAAGATGATCAAACCCCACACTAGAAGGTGAAGAGAAGATGATCAAACCCCACACTAGAAGGTGAAGAGAAGATGATCAAACCCCACACTAGAAGGTGAAGAGAAGATGATCAAACCCCCACACTAGAAGGTGAAGAGAAGATGATCAAACCCCACACTAGAAGGTGAAGAGAAGATGATCAAACCCCACACTAGAGGATGAAGAGAAGATCACCAAACCCCCACACTAGAAGGTGAAGAGAAGATGATCAAACCCCACACTAGAAGGTGAAGAGAAGATGATCAAACCCCACACTAGAGGATGAAGAGAAGATCACCAAACCCCCACACTAGAAGGTGAAGAGAAGATGATCAAACCCCACACTAGAAGGTGAAGAGAAGATGATCAAACCCACACTAGAAGGTGAAGAGAAGATGATCAAACCCCACACTAGAAGGTGAAGAGACGATGATCAAACCCACACTAGAAGGTGAAGAGACGATGATCAAACCCCACACTAGAAGGTGAAGAGAAGCTGACCAAACCCCACACTAGAAGATGAAGAGAAGATGATCAAACCCCACACTAGAAGGTGAAGAGAAGCTGACCAAACCCCCACACTAGAAGGTGAAGAGAAGATGACCAAACCCCACACTAGAAGGTGAAGAGACGACGACGTTTCGGTCCGTCCTGGACCATTATCAGGTCGATAATTATCAAGGTTTGGTTAGCTGTTTAGCTTCTGTTGGCGATTATTTGTATTTGAAGCACGTGGGTGAAGTGTTTGTAGCTGCGATTCGAACAGAGGTCGTAGGCGAAGCATTGTTCGAGAAATGTTCAAATGTCATCAGTTGTGAGTGATGTGTAAATCGTTTTTCATTTATAAACAGGAGGTTCGGCAGGAGGACTAACGAGCATTTGGTCTTTTGAGGACGGGCTGGGGTTGTAGAGGACGGGCTGGGGTTGTGGAGGACGGGCTGGGGTTGTTCATTACGGACTGGGGTTGTGGAGGACGGGCTGGGGTTGTGATAATTGCAGACGCACACACGTCCGGTGCCACGATACACACATCCAGGGACTTGCCCGAACCTTCTGGAAATGATTACCAGCCGGGGTTTACGTTGCCCAATTGATCTATTACAAAAGTTAGATAGCTCCGGAAAAAAGCTTCGAACTATCACAATTCTTTCATTAAGAAGCCTGTAAAGGATTTGCCAGGAAAGGGTTCACTATCTCACATATCCATTTCGAAATCTTATAAAACTTGAAAGCGTTGGGGAGTTGGGGCTTCAAATATCATTCGGATTATCTCGGATCGTTGGTCAAAAGGGTTCGCAAAATCTCGAATCCCGTTCAAAGGCTTTGTGTCCTCTTTATTCACAAAGGAAGTTAATCTTCACACTTCTAAGAGTATTAAGTCTGACACGATTACATCTGAAGTGTGTATTTCGGGAACAGAAGGCGCTATATAAAAGGTATAAGATAAATTATAAAATCTTTATCAGCGTAAATATTTAATATTTTTTACAGAAAGCTCATTATCACCTAAATCTGGTTTGAAATGAGAATGGAGATTGTAAAAGAATTGTGTGTGTGTGTGTGTGTGTGTGTGTGTGTGTGTGTGTGTGTGTGTGTGTGTGTGTGTGTGTGTGTGTGTGTGTGTGTGTGTGTGCGTGCGTGCGTGTGTGTGTGTGTGTAATCACCTATGTGTGCTTGCAGGATCGAGCATTGACTCTTGAATCCCGCCTTTCCAGCCATCGGTTGTTTACAGCAATGACTCCTGTCCCATTTCCCTATCATACCTAATTTTAAAAGTATGAATAGAGTTTGAGTGTGTGTGTGTGTGTGTGTGTGTGTGTGTGTGTGTGTGTGTGTGTGTGTGTGTGTGTGTGTGTGTGTGTGGGTCCCACAAGCAGTCGTCCACAAGCTCCAAGTAAACGGGCTGTATATCATGAAGGCGCTGAACCAAGGGCACTGATAATAATGACCAGATAGCAGGTGTATGGCAGTTATCACTCTGTAATTGTTGTTATCAAGAAAGGTGGACTACAATGAACACGTGAGATTACTGGGAGAGACGAATAAATGGCGTGAGAATAATAGCATATCTCTCTCTCTCAACACACACACACACACACACACACACACACACACACACACACACACACACACACACACACACACACACACACACACACACACACACACACGAAAACAACTTTACATGTAACAATCATAAGGAACACGGGAAATCATTCCATTAAACTAAGAAACATTCAGAATTCGGAACTAAGTGAGCATATATAGGTGAGCACACACAGTCTTAGCCATTCCCATTCCAGTAATGAGATTGAGGACGCGCCTTCCGTCCCCTCTCCTCACTCCCTCCCACTCACATATCTTTCCCGCGTGTCCTTGAGTACGCTAAACTCTCACCGACCACTTCCTCCTCTCTCCTTTCTCCAACCCGTTCTCGCACTTGCTTATAGTCAATATTGGCTTATTTAATAAGTGCATATGTGACATACTAATTGATTGTGAATATTTTAGTTTACCTTGAAAAGCTTCATAGACCTCACCTAACCTTCTTAGTATGTTAAGATAAGCATTTTATTGCTTCTTAATTACAATTATTACTTAACCTATACCGTTGATTGGTTAAGTAATAATTGTAAATAAGAAGCAATAAGATGCTTATCTTAACATACTAAGAAGGTTAGGTGAGGTCGGTGTTTTCTATGAAACTTTTCAAGGTAAACTAAAATATTCACAATCAATTAGCATGTCACATATGCACTTATTAAATAAGCCAATACTGACTATAAGCAAGTGCGAGAACGGGTTGCCTTTCTCATATCTCTCTTCCAGTGTCTCCACCTTTCCCTTCCCTCGTTTATCACACTCTATCTCTGATCTTATCGCAAACTTTTTATTCGTGCATTCCGCTTCGTGTTTGCATATTTAAATTGACTATTTTAAAGTTATTGTGATATCGGAGGCTTCTCAGGTGTGTCGATATAAAAATGAATGATCCCGCAGTGAGTTAAAATATAGATGACCTCAGTTCGGCCGCTTCTCGTCCAATAAACGCGTAGCGGGACTTTTGGCTCAACAGTTCAGTGACATTTTTTTTCACTACCAATGGTATCACTACTAACACAATTATTACAGCCAACAAAATTATTACCAAAAATATTACTACTTCTAACAAAACTAATACCGTGCGTCCGACCCTCAGCATGTTGCACATATATAGGTACGTCATAGGCCATGCTGACAGGATAGCCTGCTGCAAACATGTGCAGGGCCCTGAGACAGTGAGAAAGTACACAAGTACTCCCGAGCTTACCTGAGACAGTGAGAAAGTACACAAGTACTCCCGAGCTTACCTGAGACAGTGAGAAAGTACACAAGTACTTCCGACCTTACCTGAGACAGTGAGAAAGTACACAAGTACTCCCGAGCTTACCTGAGACAGTGGGAAGGTACACAAGTACTCCCGAGCTTACCTGAGACAGTGGGAAGGTACACAAGTACTCTCCACTTTACCTGCAAAACCTTGACCAACCTTTACTGCATGCGCAACGGGAGTTGAAAACTCACATTTCTCGTGTAAACCAAAAATATCTGACTGGTGAAGCTTTGTATCCACTTTTAATCCTGCTAAGAAGAACATATTCACTCCTTGTAATACATTAGGGGAAATAATCATTATAATATTGAAATAATAGTAATCAAACCATGTAACGTGAGAATAATATCAATAATCATATACTCTTAAGACTGTATTATCAATAATTATCCACTCTTAAGACTAATATCAATAACAATCCACTCAAAGACTGTAATATAAATAATAATCATTCATCCGTGAGACTTTAATATCAGTAATCGGCCAGCTGTGAGACTAACGTATCACTAATTATCCACTCCATCTGTGAATGTAATAACTGTGAGTTATAATTCACCAACAAACGAAAACAAAGTTTAGTTTGTTGGGCTTTAGTCCGATTAACTTCTGGAGCGTTATTAAGGCCGAACAAGAGCTTACTAACCAACGAGCAACAACAATACTTTAACCCTGAACATAGCCCAGGCCTAAAGTAAACTTTGAGTGTAAACACACCGAGAGGTTGGGTACACCTCTCGGTGTATATATATCCTTTTAGCAAGTTAGGCTACGCTTCCTGCGTTAGCCAGGCGTCGACAAGTGACGCTTCCTGCGTTAGCCAGGCGTTCGGTCCGTCCTGGACCATTCACAATCGACTTGAGAATGGTCCAGGACGGACCAAAACGTCGTCGCCCCTTCACTTTCTAGTGTGTGGTCTGGTCAACATATTTCAGCCACGTTATTGTGACTCCTCGTCTGCCTCTGGAGATGGTCTTTGGCGTGCGGGGTAAATAAAGACCATTGAAGACACTCAACGTCCCGAGCTGTTGTTAATCATGTTGGACTTTGGTCCAGCTCTGCTTCGTTGCTTTGATAGACTGTTCCTGCCTCATACTTATCCGGTTATCGATTAGAAGTTTATTGTTATTAATTAAATTTCACTTGAGTTTAATTAAAACTATGATTATTAAATGATTAAATGATGCTTTCTTAACAATAACACTCTTGGTTAAAGAAGAAACCTTCTTAATTATGTTATAGTATAATATGAAAACAATCTGATTATTCTCCGAGCTAGATTCATGACATAATCTCTGTTTACAATTATTGCATATCACATAATTTTGGATTAATTGAGATATTAACGCATACGTGAAATAATATTATTTCTATTCAATGACAGCACGCTTGGTATCTAAATAATGTTCATTACATTTCCAGTAATTATCCTTCCCGCATTTGAAAGTAATAACAATAATAATCCACTCACCGTTGGAATACAATAATCACGCACTCTGAATAAAGCAATAATCCCCACTTTATGGAACCATATTTTGCGTCTGGATTAAACTTTATTTTTCCTTTTCGTGCACGCACGTAAAAGGTGCGTTTGGCTGGGAAAAGGAACATGTCACTAAGGTGATGCCTGGGTGTGTGCTGTGTTGGGAGGGATCACACGCAGTTGCTCACCTACAAGACCACTACCAAATGTAAGGAAGCATAAAACCAACGTTCTTGAGTGTCAGTCACAATAGAAGATGTATGTGATGAATTAAAGGAAGCAGTTCAAAAGTGTCAAATGTTTATATTTCTACCAATACTACTTGTTTATATTTGAATCTATTTTGCAGTTATATATATTTTTTGTGTACCCAATATTTGTTTCTAAAAAAAACTTTTAGTTACATCATGTAAAGGACGTGAATAAATGTGTCCAACGTGTGTGTGTGTGTGTGTGTGTGTGTGTGTGTGTGTGTGTGTGTGTGTGTGTGTGTGTGTGTGTACTCACCTAGTTGTACTCACCTAGTTGTGCTTGCGGGGGTTGAGCTCTGGCTCTTTGGTCCCGCCTCTCAACCGTCAATCAACAGGTGTGTGTGTGTGTGTGTGTGTGTGTGTGTGTGTGTGTGTGTGTGTGTACTCACCTAGTTGTGCTTGCGGGGGTTGAATTTTACCTCTTTGCTCCAGCCTCTCAAATGTCCATCAACTGGTGTACAGATTCCTGAACCTACTAAGGGCCCTCACAAACGCAACAGGTTGTGGTAACCAATATATATAATACTAAGAAGGGTACCTGGTGGTGACCGCCTGATTCTGTCTCTCCCTCTACACCCCATTCCACCCTTCTCACGTTCCACTCTTCACTCCCTCATAATACTGAATACTAATACTTCACTCATAATACCCCCAACCACTTGGGGTAGACGGTAGAGCGACGGTCTCGCTTCGTGCAGGTCGGCGTTCAATCCTCGACCGTCCAGGTAGTTGGGCACCATTCCTTTCCCACCGTCCCCTCCCAAATCCTTATCCTGATCCCTTCCATGTGCTATATAGTCGTTATGGCTTGGTGCTTTATCCTGATAAATCCCCCTCCCTCATAATACTGAATTCCAATACTTCACTCTGAATAATAATATTGAATAAAGTTAGATCCATCGTTTATTTATAAACTGATGATAGAATAAAAACTTTTTTAATTCAACCCCAAAATATGTTATTTTCATAAATACAGCATAGCATCAGCTAGAATTAGTTAGACAATTAACTTTTCTTCCATACCTGAACGAAAACTTTGCGTTGTCACTACACCAGTCCAAACTCCGTTGTATTGTTAAAACCAACCAGCTACATATATATCGTGTTATCACAGAACTCAAACGATTCACCTTTTGTATTATTTCTAGACCAAGAGTCGAGGCCTCTGTTATCATACGAGTTACCGGCTGGTTCAGAAAATTGTACAACATCGCCACGAATACGCCACCATCACTCCTCACTACAGGATGAGGCAGAGGAGCGAGTAGTGGAGAGTAGTGGGGAGTAGTGAGGAGTAGTGGGACACTAGCTCCTCTGCTAGTGTCAGAGGACCCACTAGCAACACTGGGCCTGAAGTTTACCAAACTGAGGCTGATATTGAGAAAATGATTGAGCCAGAGAACACTGCGTCAGTGTTCGAATATATACTGGTATTGTAGGTGGTTAGAACGAGCCATAGGCTGAGGAAGAGGAGAGAGATTACACATTAGGTGACTACAAGAGCATGAGGGCTACCTATTCGTGACTGAAAAATTATGTGCATACTGCATCTTCCTTGATCGTTTACTCATGAGACAGAGAGACGAATTGTGATAACTTGGAACACAGTATGGGGATGGTATTATCTTACAGATAAATAATTATATAGATAAGATGAACAAAGATAAGCTCTTTGTATTAAGAAAACATAAAGCAAGATGACGTAGGTGGAAATGCAAGAGCAACTTAAGAAGATACCAGTACTATGTCCCTGTGGACAATAAGTGGAATGCACAGGAAGAAGTCGTGAAAGCCGCCTCCATCCCTAAAATGAAACCAAATATGACAAAGGACTCAAACGTCAGGGATATTAAAATAAAACCCCTCCAGGTACAAAATAACCAAATTTTTTCTCTTTAGTCACTGCTAGGTAGACACTATTAGGCAAGGTCCCTCTGCCGTCCCCAGCCACCGACCACGATCACTCACCAATAACCAATTTCGTGGATCAAGTTAGTGGAGACGTGGACGGTGCGCCGCAGGAAGCCCCCCGATGGCTGTCACTCCCAGCTAAACACGCAAATTAGCTAATGAACCACCGACACCACCACCGCTATGCCAGTGCCAGCCCGTGAGGCCACCTACCCTCCCTCTCCACACACCCTTGGAGGTTCCCAGCCCCCCTCTCCAGACACCCTTGGGGAGTTTCCAGCCCCCCTCTCCATACATCCATGGGGAGTTCCCAGCCCCCTCATCACACACCCTTGGAGGTTCCCAGCTCCCTCTCCATACACCCATGGGGGTGGGGGAACCCTGCCCCTCTCAACACGAGTATTTGTGTAGGGTTGTGATGGCATTTTACAATAGTATAATATGAATGAGATATGGTGAGGGGTTAGACCACGACAGCTTTAATCACTAGCAATTATTTAGGACGTAGAAATTTGCATAGACAAGCCACGCATGTTTGTACAGTTGATTCAGTTGGGAAATGTTAGAATTCGAGCTCGGCCTCCAACACGTATAATCATTTGAACATAAATAGGCATTTTGTTGACAACAGTGGCCCGGTTCATTGAATTCTATACATCTTAACTAAGTCAACATCTGAGTCAACAGACATTCCACTTAATACAGGTGAAAGAGTTATAATTTAAACACAAGCAAATCGGCAATACAGAGCACACACACACACACACTTTAAACCCCAATGAAGGGGAACAAAAATAATTCATAGTTTGCATTAAGCTTATTATTATCCCTTTCCAAAGCTGGGTGTCCCTGTTCTGGCGCGAAAGTTATGAGCTTGTGTAGATTCAATGAGTTACAATTAATTTCGAAACCCTACCTTCGTACAGATGAGCTTATTCAGTGTAATCTATTACAGTATATTCTGGCATTCTTCAGTGTTATAGATTGCCTCTCGTTCCTATATACTTGACTGATCTGCACCGTCCTGTATATCTAACTCTCTGGTCCAAAACATCATTTCAAAGTAAAACATGTGCATCTGCAACTTACTGTAGTGGAAAATGAAGAGTGGCTGCTCTCCATACGATCTGAAAAACAAGAAAAACAGTGTTTTAGTTAGACTGTAAGACTCCGGACTCTGACTCTTGAGCCAAGGTCTCAGACCTGATGCCCTGCTTAAGCTCCCACTCTTCCTATTTTCAGGATGGCTAAATAAACGAGGCATTAAGAGGCATTCTAATTGGCGCTGGACAAGAGGTCAAGCTTCAACGACACTTAAACTGCTAGCAACGACTGTGTGTGTGTGACGAACAATGTAATACAGGATTTATATATGCAGTATCCATGGTAACAAAATTTAGCCAGACAGCAACATTGTAAGAAAATCATTTTTGTCGGGTTCACGAAGGTATTTGAGTTGTCGTATTCCAGAATATCTCAAGAAATTTATTACAAAATAATCTCAATAAATAATACAACATAGTGCGTGGGTGGTGTGTAGGGTGTGAGTGGGTGATGCTGAGGGTGTGAGTGGGTGATGCTGAGGGTGTGAGTGGGAGGTTTGAGAGTGTGGGTATGGTGTGCAAGTGCAGTTATGCAGGTTTGTGTGGCTGGAGTGGAAGGGTTAGGTTGATTGCGTGTGATGATTGAAGTGTGTGGATAGTGAGAGGGTGAAGAATGTGGATGTTAGAATGTATGGGCTGGTATTATGGTTGGGTGTGGGTTTCCATTAGTGGGTGAATTAGTGGGGGCGTCCATTAAAGTGTGGGTAGAGGTGAAGGGTACTCGAGTGTTACTGGTTCCTGGTGTGGATGAGGCAGGCAAGTGGTTGGTTTGGGTAAGATGATTAGGGTGCAGCTATAGGAAAGGTGAAGACTATGGGTGTTATGGATGAGTATAAGGCGTGTTGGTGGGTGTAAGGTAATCTCTCCTCTGGCTGTACTCGCCCAAAATGTGACACGAGTCCAAAGACACATTAATAAGTTTTAATATACTGTGTAATCAACCATTTTGATTTCATAATATAATTTTGTGAAAAAATGGGCCAAATTTTTAGGTCAATCTGTTTTTATTCTTTTGGCAATTATTGATTTTTTCAGTGCCTGGATGAATCATTTACAGAGGTGCAATTTGAACACAGGAAGTGAGCGAAGCACTGTGAGAGAAAAGCTCAAACACGATCACTTGTGAATCAAGTGTAAAGCGTTGTTGTTTATTCAAAAATAGGGATGGAATGAAATCATAAATAATGGCTTTGGGGATTGGATTAACGAGCATTTGCGCAATATTTATGAGTACGAGTTATTGTGTGGTGAACATGTGAGTGGGGGTGAGTGGATTAGAGATGTAATTAGTGTTACGAGTAGACTAGCCTGTGTGACGTAATTCTACCCCAGTTAGAGTTATACTAGATTTGTAGATATTACATATACTAGCATACTACACAGAGATGCAGGCGATGAGTCACAATAACGTGGCTAAAGTATGTTGACCAGACCACACACTAGAAAGTGAAGGGACGACGACGTTTCGGTCCGTCCTGGGCCATTCTCAAGTCTCAATCGACTTGAGAATGGTCCAGGACGGACCGAAACGTCGTCGTCCCTTCACTTTCTAGTGTGAGGTCTGGTCTACATAGAGATGTAGATATTACATCAATATCTACATTTGTATTGTTGATATATTTTAGGATATGAGTAGTTTTAGAAAGGTGGGGTTAGATTCGTTACTTTATAATTACAAATTTATTTTTCGTTGACAAGAAAATATACCCCTGAACGAGACACTGATTTCACATGACGCTTCAAAGCCACTGTGGTCGAGAGGACAAAAATCAGCCAATTAGCGAGGAGCTCGATGATGTAATGAGCCTGCATACCCTGTTTAAAGGTATTATCATATGCAAATCCATATGTGTTGTAGATTATTAGGTAAATACGAAAAGGCGTGAACACATCACAATACAAGAACAGTATATGAAAAATAAAAGTGGCTACGGGATTATAAATTCAATAAGAATACTTATTAAGCCATACATAAGTGGTGTATGCTTAAATTAAATAAGATGAAACATTTTCCATAAAACTCAAGAAAGCCTTGAAAAAAGCTCAACTTCTACATCACACCTTAAGTTTGTAGGATTCAGGTAAATATGTCGAAACTTTCTCAAGACATAAATATCACATAACAAAATACACTCGGTATCCCTATAATGAATACTCTATATTGTTAGCAAAGGTACAGATCAATATCATACTCAAAGTAATTCATATAAAAATAACAAGTGATACATACAAAACATATTCACGTGATATCTATAAAATCCAATACTAACGTGATATCTACAAAATCCAATACTAACGTGATATCTACAAAATCTAATACTAACGTGATATCGACAAATTATAATACCCCTGTGATAAATGCAGTGTTGCTTTTAGCAGTTGAGAATATATATACATATATATATTTATTTTTGGCAAGGATATTCCTGCGCGGGCCCTAAGCCTCTGGCTGGCCAATTAAGTGTTACTTGTTTCTGTTTTACTTAGACGGGGAATGAGTATTTATGACTCGCATGTTCGCTTCAGCAAGATTATGCGCAACGTGTGTAACAACTTCTTCTGCTCTGTTGAATCTTAGTCGAAATCTTAGTGTCAGAAGAGTGCTGGTTGGTCGGCTGGTGTGCTAACATTACGGCTAAAGTTTGAGGCCACTGTGAGAACGTAGCGCTGTGGTATGCCTTAATGAATTAATTATACGACACGGCACTCTCTCACAAAAGGGTATAAAACACCATCTGTGATGTACAGAAACTACGCTCAGCGTTCCTATTTCTACTCCTAAGCAAATCTCTTCTCCCAATACGTGGCTAATAACTTTTAGGCACGTATTATTTTTCTGTTTTTTTTAGGAACGGTGTCATACTATTTGGACCTCTAGTGATTGAACGGTGACCCTGCATGAAGCGAGGCTGTCGCTGTACCTACTGGTCCAAGTGGATGGTCACATACGTTGCTAACACGTGCCAGCTACAAACACTCACTAAAAGTAACTCAGTGTACACACGTTCCTTCACTCGATCCCTTCATCTTTTCCCTCCTCTCTCCTTTTTTTCTATCTCTCTCAAAGCTCTTGTCATGTTCATCTTCCTCCTCAACTTCTCATCCCAAAGTCTATATTCTTCACATTTCATTACTTGTTTCATCACCCACTTCTAACCTTCTAACATGTCATTTTCATAGGACATTTGAATAGTAACTCTTTCGAGTTTTTACACAACGAGCATAAAAAAGTTTCCAGACAAAAGGAGAAGAAAACACCGAAAACTTCCAAGTGACAAACGGCTGCCTTCTTCAAATGAACTCGTTGCCATTTTGTTTCTGTAAAAAAAATATATATTTTGTAAAAAAAATAGAACTAAAACGGAACATAATTCCGTCTTCGAAAGGCGAAGACAGAATCTCTGAGACAAGCGAGGGATTGCACCCCCGAAGCGTGGTGTAAGACCTATGTTTTTCGTGTGTGGGCAAAACTCCATTCAAAAAGCTGCTAGAAATATAGATTCCTCAAACCAACATCGTGGGCGGGGTTGAGATGACAAGTGTTGTTTGTATGATCTATAGATCATATATATATACATACAAGTATAAAGAGAGAGAGAGAATTTACCTCTTGCCCTGATTTATTGTTCAGGACAAAAGTATACTTGGTTATTGGTCATTAAACTATTGTGGTGACCTGAATAACCCTCCAGAGGGTGACAGGCCTTTAGCCCAACAGCATTTTATACTGCCTTTCATTGTGATCAATGAACTAAAAAAATGTATATCTCTTCTAAAAATTATTACAGAGATGAGGAAGTGAATGATAAATGAAATAGATGAGAGATGGCGCAGTTGAAGGATAAATCGAGGAGAAAAATGTTGGTAGACTGGAATTTCGGCGATGGACAGGTGATATATATGGCCAGGAAGTTGATCTGTGGTCAGGCTATGGTAATGTTGGTGGTAGTGGTGCTCAAGGTCGCATGGCCATGACATGTCCATGAACTTATGGCCACGGAGCAGGCACGTGGCCGTGGACATATGACCACGGGGTAGGCACGTGTCCATGGGACAAATGACCACGGGGCAGGCACGTGTTCATGGACATATGAGCACGGGGCAGGCACGTGTCCAGTGGACATATCACCAAAGTCGCAGGTTCGTGATTCAGGATAAAGAAGGCAGGATGATGACTTGCTTTTTGGTGCTCGAGCAACGGAAAGCGTTTTATGTCTGGTTGTGACGGTAACTGTGTGCCCAATATGTCACTCTCACCCTCTCCCTCTTTTTACCCAGAACAATATTGCTCTGGTGCGTATTTTGGCTTTACAAAAGAGGTGAAAGAGAGGCAGAGAGAGAGAAAGGCAGACAGGCAGAGAAAGAGAGGAGAGGAAGGTATAGAGAGACAGGGGACATGAAGAGCAATGAAAAGTATTGGAGATGATAAGTGAAAGGGGAACAAGACAAGAGAGATTAAGTTATAAACAAATGAAAAATAAGGGAACGGAAAGGATAGAGAGGCGGAAGCAGAGAATTTAATACATGAGCTGTCCTGGACGGATAGTATGTGTTCCAAGTATAATGAAGAGAGATGAACAAGATTACCCAGTCAAGGAGACTGGGTAATCTTGTTCTGCATTCTCATTGGTCGGTTGGGAAGTAGGTGTGGTGTATACTAGTAGGTATGGCCTACCTAAATGCCCCAGACACAGCCGAATGTATGCTGACTGTTGATGGGTGGATACAGGGTTTTATTTAAAGTGCTTTGGCTGTGTCCAGTGTCTTACTGTTGTATGAGATACTAGATGGGGTACCCAGCGGCCCCCGGGTCTCGCTCCCCTCTTACTCTCTTCCCCCTATCGCATCCTTCCTGCTCCCTCTCCTCTTCTTCTTCTTCCTCCCCACTCTCCTATCCCTGCCTTTTTTCCCTCTTCTCCTTTTTTCCCTCTCCACGCCTTTTCACCCTTCTCGTCCCATCCCCCTGAACATTCGCTCCTCTCTCTCTCTCCTCTCTCTCTTCTCTCTCGTCTCTCTCTCTCTCTTCTCTCTCTCTCCTCTCTCTCTTCTCTCTTCTCTCGCTCTCGAGCTGTGATGACACCATACCATCCATGTCTCATCTTAAAAACTTGGGTGAGACTACCCCCACGCGTCTGGCCCCCAACCTTTAGACAGACAGACATCCTTTTTATAGGCAAAGGTTCGGAGGTAGTCGAGAGATCAATTCGTATGCATAAAACATCCTCACGATAACATAAAAGTACTCAATATGTGTGACGGATGTGTCCTCCAATGCATATGATGTTTATTAAAA
>WNGS01162157.1:1968301-1994067 GCA_020271785.1 Procambarus virginalis
TTTGGAAATGTTTTGAATACCAAGTGCTTGATGTATATTTACCAATCGACAAACATGATACGCTTTGAAGGTATTATATGATTTAATTAGATTTTAAAGAAATATATTTTATTGTGATCGTTTCTGTTTATTTGAACTATGTTATTTTTTGTTGGAAATTGAAGTATATTTAGTAATATTTTAATAATAAATTTAATAATTGTTTCAGAATTTGAACTCATAAGTTAATTCTGAATTAGGAGAAAGGAAATGCACAATGGAATCCCAGGAAACGTGATGTTGTTTATAAAAAAAAAATTGAGGCATCCATATATCCGTCAAACCTACGCTTGAAACAACAAAGGATCCCACAACCTTTTATGTACCCGGTTATCTTCGTGAGGGTTATCTTGACGATGATTTCAGGGGCTTTTAGTGTCCCCGCGGCCCGGTCCCTCGACCAGCCCGCCACCCCCAGTAAGCAGCTCGTGACAGCTGACTAACACACAGGGACCTATTTTACTGCTAGGTAACAGGGGGCATAGGGTGTGAATGAAGAAACTCTGCCCATTTGTTCCTCGCCGGCGCTTGGGGTCGAACCTCAGGACCACAGGATCACAAAGTCCAGTGTGCTGTCCGCGCGGCCGACCCGGCTCCCGGTAATCTGTTCCGGAAATCAACAACCTTGTAGCACCAGTATTTACTCAGGTCTTTCCTAAATATAAAATTATCAAATTTATACCAATTGTTCCAGTGTTTCTATATTTTAAGACCCCTACTTCGTATCTCTTGAAGTTGAAGACGCGGGGCAGGGCGAGAGGGGAAGGTGCTCCCTGTCACCCCTGTATATGTTGGGATCCCCGGATAAGTGATCACATATGCAACAGAAGATAGCGAGTTACTTAAGAGTGGCGAGATATCACCAGTACAGACTCCACAGGGATCAATATTAAGACCTTATCATAGTTCTCATATATGTAAACGGTCTACCAAAGGAATAGACTCATTTCTTCCTCAATGTTTGCTAGTGATGTCAAAGCACAATTGCTCAACACACACAAACCACACACACACACACACACACACATCACACACACACACCACACAACTGACCAGCAAGCACCACACATATGCAATACACACACACACACACACTACACACACCACAACCACAACACACAAACACAAACACCACCAACACCACACATTACCAGGAGTCATGCTTTCTGAACACAATTGTCACACAACACACACACACCCACACCCAGACACAACACACACACACACACACATTGGTGTGTGTCCTTAGAATGGGCCATAGGCTAGAACGACCCTTGCAGTTGAGCGGGACCAAGAGCACCACCCCGAAGCCATAGATCAGGGGTCACACACAACCCACACTGACTCAATCACAACGTTATAATCAAATATAACATCTTTATTTAAATGTAGTCCCTAACCACACACAAATATATATTTTTAAATATTCCATAACTTTCATCCAATCTGTATTACGATAACTTCTTGCAAATCATAATATAACTGGTCCAAATGGTCGATAGCTTGTTAGGTATTTTGTCCCTAAAGTTTCTTACATATTAAATAACGTCCGTTTGAATGCTTGGTCCTTTCTAGAAAGATACTAACAGTAACCTTTGTTCCACTTGCCTGTGCCCATTCGTTTTCTGTTATTCCTTTGAGGATATTCGTTACAAGATCCTTTGTTGGCGGTCTCTCTTCTTTTACGATATATATATTTTTGTGTTCCCCCATTCCTCTTTCACTTGGAGGCCCTTCCCCATTGGAGGCCAGCTCTCTTCCCCTCTCACTTGGAGGCCAGCTCTCTTCCCCTCTCACTTGATGGCTTGCTCCGTCCACCTCCTCGCTTGATGGCTGCTGTACACCCTCCCCCTGAATGGTGTCCCTCTGCTCCCCTCCCTCGCGTGCTGCTCTGTTCCTCTCCTCGTTTACTGGTCTGCTTTGCCCCTTTCTCCTTTTTTGTGGCTTATTATGGCCCCCTTTCTTGCCAATCCCCCCTTCGCTTGGGGGCCTGCTCTGTTTCCTCTCTCTCCCCTTTCGCTTGGTGCCTTATTCTGTTCTCACGCCTTTTCTAGTGGCGTGGTTCTTCCCCCTCCGCCCTCGCTTAATGGCTTTCTTTGCTTCCTAACCTTGCATCTTGGCTTGCTCTGTCTGCCTCGTTTCGTGGTCTGCTCTGCACTTGCACGCTTGGGGAAAATATTATAGCAATGGATGGGATTGAAATTGTCTTTCTGAACGACCCAGAAATGCGAGTTGAATCCTACCCATTTCGATAATATCGATCTATGAGCAAGGTGTGAATTAGGCCTTACCATGAACTCCTCTAAATCCGAAATAGCCTGTTCCATCAGCGCATTGCAAATCATAAAAAAATGCCTTGTCTGTTATTCGTATAACCGAACCCCTGAAGGCAGCACTCTCCTAGGAGCTTCTCTGAGCTTCTCTGGGCCGAAGGCAATCGATTAGGTCCTTGATAAGAATGCATGAGGGGATTGAAGAGTGAGGTTCACGATGATATATCACTGGTAATGTATTAATGTATTACCAGATGCATATCCCTCCCAAGGCTAGCGTACGTTCTGAGATGTTCGTCATCTTGCAATGGTCTAAAATTAGGGGAATACGACCGCTTACTGAAATCACCAAGTTCTTTCACCAAATTCCAAGTCCAAGTTCACCAAATTAGGCAAAAGTTCTTAACCTTTCTCACAATGACCTACAGTGGAAACAAGCCTCCCGACCCATCAGACTAGGGGGCCCCGATGTTCACACAGTAATACTAATCACTACCATCTTTCCTGTACCAGCCTTCCACAGCATCCGACAACCTGGTAAAGGAATTTTTTAAAGGAAATTTTACTGGATTACCTAGGCCAGCTGGCAGGGGTAGATGATTCCAACTTTAGTGTAAGTAAGTGGGTCTCACTCGCAGCCCCAGCACTCCAATCACCACTATCAAAACCCCATAAGCAATCCAACTGGGATGTTGACCAAGCAACATCAGTGTGCCTAGAGGCTGCCACCACATCACACAACATTGCTCACTCTCACAGCTGTAGCAATCTCCGTGCGGGTGACTTCTTATTAGCAACCCCAGTGTCGGCAACTGGCACACGTCTCACACCACACGCCCTCCGAATTGCTGCCTCCAATCCACACCAAATATCAGTGTATTTGCAGCGAGGTGGTGGCTGACAGGTACGGCCAACACGGTCTGCTCTGCCAAAGCACATGGGAGATGGCACTCGAGGCACAGTGAAGTTAACGACATCATTAAGAGGAGCCTCACATCCAGCTGAGAGAAAGCCCTGTTACCTAACGCTCTATAATTATGATGTTCCTGTTGGTCGCCCAGATGGGATCACCGTAATCCCTTGGAAGAACCGCGAGCAATTGGTGTGGGACTACACGTGCACATCAGCCTGGGCTAAGACCTACATTGGCCTCAGGATTGCACATTTGGGTTGTGCTAGCCCCCACAGGGAATCAGGAAAGTCTCTCAAGGACACAGAACTGCATCACCACTACAGTTTTGTCCCCGTTGCTTCCGAGGCACTTGGTGCCTGGGGGTAAGAGTGCCACTAGATTGTTGAAGGATCTGGGTTTTAAGCTAATCAAAACAAGAAGAAACTCTAGACCCGCCAGCGTCTTTTCTAAGTGCCAGAGAAGGTAAACACACACACACACACACACATACACACACACACACACACACACACACACACACACACACACACAAACACACACACACACACACACACACACACACACACACACACACACACACACACACACACACACACACACACACATACACACACACACACACACACACACACACACACACACACACACACACACACACACACACACACACACACACACACACACACACACACACACACACACACACACACACACAAGGGTCTGGCGGGTGAGTGGGCAGCGCTCGCGATTCGTAGTTCTAATGGTCCGGGTTCAAACTTTGGCGGAGGCGGAAACAAATGGCTAGAGTTTCTTTCACCCTAATGCCCCTGTTAGCTAGCAATAAATAGGTACCTGGGAGTTAGACAGCTGCTCCGGGCTGCTTCTTGGGGGTATGTAACAAAAAGGAGGCCTAGTCGAGGACTGGGCCGCGGGGACTGTAAGCCTTGAAATCATCTCAAGATAACCTCACGTCAGCCGTGTACCAAGCCAGCCAATTTGCACCCCGCCATATACTTTGATTCGTGATTCACTGGTGGGGAAAGGGGTAAGAGGGAGGGTGTGTTTGGTGACGTGGGAGGGGGGAATGGCAGTGGAATGAGGAATAATGGGGGGGGGGGATACAGAAGTAAAACAGATCACCAGTTGAGCGAGATGTAACGTAACCGTTGTATGAGGAAGATCAAAGCTATACATTTAGATTTAAAGATATCTTCAAGCATTTTAAATATAAAATAATGAGGGACAGTGAGGCGATCGTTAGACAGATTGAAGTGATCAGCTTTCCACAAGACAAGTAAACCTAGAGATTATTTTTTAAGATGGAGACGGAGACAGCAAGCCAATACAGATGGAAGCCGAGACTCACACTTCCATGTCCCACCAAGAGGTTAGCCAGCTATCACTATTATCCTCACTACTGTGGTCACCATCCTCACAACTGTCATTACCCAGTAATACTACATCATAAATAGCATGAACACTGTCACTGACACCATCATCACTGCTACAGTAACCACCACTGTCACCACAACTTCACCCACCACAGTTCTTGCCAGACAGTGAGTGAGCGCGCTGGTAGCCGTCCTGTGCGTTTGTCGCAAGAACAGCCGTGAAGCCTTCACTCACCCAACTCCTAATTCCTAGTCCTAATTCTCAATCAATGATCGGGAATGAAGTCTTGGGAACTCATAAAACGTCATTCCTACATGAAATACTGAGGCACAATTTCCGCGAGCCGTCGGCCTGGGAGGGGACGGGGGGTTATTACTACTTGATTTGTAGCGCCAAAAATCCAACTCTTTCTTTCCTTGAAAATCCTTAAAATGGCTATTCTCACGGGTGTGTGTGTGTGTGTGTGTGTGTGTGTGTGTGTGTGTGTGTGTGTGTGTGTGTGTGTGTGTGTGTGTGTGTGTGGTGTGTGTGTGTGTGTGTGTACTCACCTAATTGTGCTTGCGGGGGTTGAGCTTTGGCTCTTTGGTCCCGCCTTTGGTGGTGTGTGTGTGTGTGTATGTGTGTGTGTGTGTGTGTGTGTGTGTGTGTGTGTGTGTGTGTGTACTCACCTAATTGTGCTTGCGGGGGTTGAGCTTTGGCTCTTTGGTCCCGCCTTTGGTGTGTGTGTGTGTGTATGTACTTACCTAGATGTATTTATAAGGTTGAGTATGAGCGTTCTAACTCCGCCTTTTCAACTCTTTTTGCAATAAATGTAATGATCTTCATTCTTGGCGTCTCTCTACTTATTTCTTTCGAAGTTATTGACTTTGTCTCGATAATTTGTTAAAATCCGTTCCTTTTATTTCCTACTTTAACACTGAAGAAATTCTTGTTATCATTACTGGTTATCTATCTTATGTTCTAGCATTACTAATTGTTAACATTGTCTTATCACCACTGTAAATTCTCTTCAGCATCTTGTGGATAGTTTAACTATCTCCCCTGTGTCGTCTTTTCTGTATCATGGTGAGGTTCATTTCTTTCACTTGTTCAGAGTAGCTGAGTTCCTTCAACTTCGTCAGAAGCGTTGTCACATTAAGCTGTTTGGCCGTATTTAGGTGGGGGATCCAAACCGGAACTGCATACTCGAGAGTCTGTCTTATGTAGGTTGCACAGTATTTTGAAATCCTCTTATCAAGGCTCCTGAAGGCTACTCGAATTTTTGTGTGCAATGCAAATAGTCTTTTTATGTGATCCTCAGGTGTCAAATTTTTGGACCAGTATGTTTCCAAATGTTTCTCTTCCATAGATTTAAAAACATGTCTTCCTCTTGAACTATAATATTCCCCAGGTTTACTTATGTCGTTCTTCTTCTTATTGCTTTCCATTTGTCAGGATAATATTCCAGCTGCAGTATCTGAAATGCAGTCAGGTCTCCATCTTACGTTTTAATTCTCATCAATTTTGCATTAATTATCACGTTACCTGTAGCAGGTCGTTGACATAGTTTAGTAATAGAATGAGCCCCAGTAGTAGACCCTACTGTACTACACGTGTGGCCTTTCGTATCTCTGCCTTCTCTCCTCTCTCTCTCTCTCTCTCTCTCTCTCTCTCTCTCTCTCTCTCTCTCTTCTCTCTCTCTCTCTCCTCTCTCTCTCTCTCTCTCTCCATGTCCTACTCACGAAGTGCCCCTTAACCCACACCAAACATTTTTCTATATACACCAAGTTTGTTCTTAAGGTTGTATATGAATCAGAATCATTCACACGGGACCGTGTCAGACGTGTTGTAACACTCAAGGAATACACTATCGGCACAGTTCTCTGACGTTCTGGTTATCTTGCAGTATGCTTGTCTACATCTTTCAGTGACCTGATATCATATACCATATTATTTAAATATATTTATTTAAAGCTTACACTCATTGATCAGTCAATTCCATGGTTTTTAGGTATATACTATTTTCAATGTTTGCCTCATTCTATGGTGTACAACAAAAAATGTATATCTTCATTAAAAATACTATATTTAAACAATTATGGTTAACGAAAATGAATTATACGTATTTTAAATGCGTTACGGAAGACGTTTTAATAAGATTAAAGAAAATGTCTCTTGTACTCGTACGGTAATATTCGCCGACTGTACAGCGACAAAAAACGAGCTAGGATACCTTGGTAAATCAATATCTTTTACCCTTCATCCTCCTAGATGGTCATGGCGGGATCCCCCTC
This sequence comes from Procambarus virginalis, assembly GCA_020271785.1. Classification (NCBI taxonomy): domain Eukaryota; kingdom Metazoa; phylum Arthropoda; class Malacostraca; order Decapoda; family Cambaridae; genus Procambarus; species Procambarus virginalis. The sequence continues at coordinate 1,975,192 of WNGS01162157.1, forward strand.
CTGGCTGCGTGGGGGCAGCAGGTAGACACACTGCTAGGCGAATAGAGACCTCTTGACTTTCAATATAAATAGTAACTGGTTACCCACGACACTCTTGATTGGGGTGAAGTATTCAATACTACAAACAACAGAGAACTACAGAGAACACAGCTCGGGTCTCTCTTTCTTGATGCTTCTGAAGCATTTGACAAAGTCGAACACAAAGTTTTTAAGAGAATTTCTAAACAGAGCAATATGAAGTAGAGTAGTGTCCTCAGTACATTGCTCAGATTGTCTATCAATAGGGCATTTTTCTGGCTGGAATAATCCACGAAGCAAACTGTATAAGCTCTTTATTTTCTAGGCATTGCCTTATCAGTTGCTGCTCAGAATTGCCAACAAATATCAACATCAACATAAGAAAATACAGCGTACCAATGATTGATGTATGCGATGGTGTAGCAGATCTATATAGGATAGAATAACACAACTAATCAGCTGAGAAAGTGGTAAGGAAGATAATTGACATTATTAAGAACTTACTGATACAAAGAGATGACTTGTTGACAAACATTTTAAATTCCGCTCAATGAAATCACAATAACATGATACTTCTATGAGAAAGTCTTTGGAGCAAGACGGCGGACTCGAAAACTTTATCATATTAATATTCTCATATTTCTCATATTTCTCATATTCTCATCCTGTTGAAATCAGATCCCTATTACGTGAGTTGTGTTCAAAATAATCCAGGCAAGCCTCTGATCTGTTGATGTAAAACATGTTAATAAATATTAACACTTGCACATATATGAATAAACATTTTCATATCCAATTTCGATTCATAGAGATGCAAGGAAACATTCAGTGTTAGGAGACGTAACGAAGTGAATGAAGAAGACAAGAAGGTAACTGGGCATAGAGTGTGAAGAGAGAGAGAGAGAGAGAGGAGAGAGAGAGAGAGAGAGAGAGAGAGAGAGAGAGAGAGAGAGAGAGAGAGAGAGAGAGGAAGGGAAGGGAGAGAGGGAGAGAGTGAGTTCACCGCCATCCGGAGGTCCCTAAGAACAACAAGGGTAAGGGGTGAGAGAGGAGAGGAGTGAGAGGTGGGGGAGTGCCGAAGAGAGCAGAAGGACCCCGAGATGGATGGAGACTGGGAGGAAGGTCCCGTGAGACTGCTGGGAAGATTGTTGTTGCCGTGTTGTTGGTGTAGTTGTTGCTGGTGATTGTTGTTGTGTAGTTGTTGCTGGTGTTGTTTGTTGGTGTAGTTGTTGCTGGTGATTGTTGTTGGTGATGGTTGAAGAGAGAAGAGTCAACATAACCCGTATCTTATTATTTACAATCGTTGTTGCAGAGAAAAGATCATGTTCAATCAGCTACGTAGAAAACTTTGCTGTCCTTTCTCCTTAGTGAATATTCATCAACAAACCTCATCTCTCAACATGGTGATTCAGTGTATGTTAATTGTTCACCTGTTAATGTTCTCCCCTTTCTCTTGTTTATTTCCAGTTTGACTATTATCTACCAACATTCCATCCCCCGCTTTCTTTCGTGTCCTTGTATGTGATGTGCCCCATCTGACGTCTCTTTACCTCTCGCTATCATCACTTTCTTTTCCGTTTTTCCATCATCCCTTTTCGCTTTCTTTATTTACTATCCTTTTATCCTCTCCCCTCCATCACTTACCTCTCTGTTTCACTCCCTCCCTGCTTCACTCCCTCTCTGTTTCTCATTCTCCCTGCTTCACTCCCTGCCTCACACCTCGCTGCCTCACGCCTCCTAGTGTGCTCTGGCAATATCGAGAATCGGGTTGGACATTGAGCCCTTGGGAAGACGACAGCGTGCTTCTNTAAGCTAAATCTTATACTTCCCCTTAAGAGACACGGGTAAGTTAGGTAAGCTCACAAACACACCTGGACGTCACAATACACTCTGTTAACAGCCACAATGGTAGGTTATTACCTGATGCTTCGAAGGTCACGGCTTCCCCTGCGGCAGTATACTGGCTGTGAGAGTGTGGGACTGTGTATAGAGGGAGAGTTGTAATGGACAGACCGGCGGGTGGGGACACGAGGCTCGTAGACTTTGTTAAATGGGGGTGAGGCTGGTGACAGTCTTGAAATTGAAATTGAAATAAGTTTATTGAGGTATAAATTCCCACAAAGGGATGAGGTAGCTCAAGCTATTCTCACCCCGTTCAGCACAACGTATATATATATAGACACACATCACAAACATTCTGAGTGATAAACGTATATATTTTTTCTTTTACACATGTTACCAGACGTGCACAAATACTTTTATGACCAGGTACACAGACGTTGTTGTTGTTGTTAAGATTCGCTACCTGGAACAAGAGTTCCAAGTAGCACAGGCTATGGTGAGCCCGAAGTGGATGTAATACACAGACAATTTGCAATAGACTTTCAGACGATTCAACAATGTTACAATCTTGGTGCCAAATTTTTATCTCTCCAGAATTTCATCAATACACAACAACGTGTTTACAAGTTTCAGGTGTGTGTGTAAACTAAAGTCTTTAAAAATGTAATAAGTTATTACGAAACGCGTTCAGGCGTCGCGTCAGACTAGAAATAAAAATGAATTTTGGGAGAATCGATTTCTCAATTACCATCGACAGTGGAAAGAAACATAAGAAATATTGAGAAAATTCGTGTTAGAATTATTAATCATACCTTTTCGGTCATATTTAACAACATATGTTGCAATATATATATATATATATATATATATATAAATATATATATAATATATATATATATATATATATATATATATTATAAGTGAAACGAAAGTTGTTTAAGTTGAAGTGAAAATGAGAAAAGCGTTCTGCCGTATATCCTGTACACTCCTGAAAATTACGTTTCTATTAGACTTGTCTAAAAGCTGCAGTCGTTTTGAAGCTCGTGTTTCAGGGGGCAGCTCGATTACAAACACTAATTTCTCTTCAGCGTTGGTTTTGGTTCAATCTCACCTCGTCCCACTCCACACCTGCGTGCCCAACACCCTATCCTGACCCACCATACATTTTTCCACCTATCCCACCTCCATTCACACCTTTTCACCTAACTTAACCCAGAACTATTTCACACTTTCCACCTCATCATCTCCACCCAAGACGTACTTGACACCACACACTTTGACTCCCTTCCAGACCGATTTACCTGTTGTTGTTTAAGATTCAGCTTCGGGAAACTAAAAGTTCCAAGTAGCACGGGCTATGGTGAGCCCGTGATGGACTTACCTGGCACAGGAGCGGAGCTGAAACTTCCAGCCCTAATTACCTCTCCTTAATCTCTATATAACCACCTCACCCAACCCCACTCCACACCTGTCCACCTTACCACAACTCACTCCTATGATCAACTTGTCTGTGCCTTACCGATTACCTCTCCTTGGCGTGTTCTTGTCCCGGTTGGATTATTTTTAGTGATGTATAAAGATACAATGTATACCGTTCATGTGTGCCCAGAGTGGGTGAGATCAAATGAATGTTATCATGTCTGCATTATAACTGAACGAGAAACATTCCTGGTAAATGTTCCTCGTTGTCTGTTGCTCCTTTACTTATCGCTTGCGCATTTACAGTTGGTCTGAATCGTGTATCACAAGAAACGAAGTGTTAGCATTTTGGTAAAACTTGAAGACATGTATTGGGAAATGTTGGGTGTGTCCGTGATGGGCCTCGGGCAACAGGCAGAAGTGTGGGGCTAAATGTTGGAGGTAATATCCAGAACTGTGATAACGTGTATCACAGGTAATACTCGTTATCACAGTTGGTAACGTGCATCAACAGCCTAGTTTATAACCGGCAGATTTCCCTTATTGTGTATGTTACTTTTAATAATTTAGCATAAATGTAGTAGAAGGATACGTCCGGGATTTGTGTAGCCTTTTAGATAATCAGGATGCAGAGATAGAAGGATAATCAGAACGTTAAAGTGATGGTCTAGGAGGGTGGAGACAGTGGGCAGGGTATGGCGGCCTTTGGGTGATGGGATATAACGTTACCACCAGCCAGTGGACGGGTTATCCTTGTTGGCGCATCCGGAGACTTGGCCCCAGTAGCGAGTCGTGGCTGTGAAGTTAACATACGTTAAGACGGTAGCGAGAACACAGCGATCAATCCATCTGGTGTGAGAAACACCTACTCCTGCTGCAGAAGCATAAAACCTAAAGTGGCTTTAGAGGACTGGAGGTGTAGAGCCTTATTGTAGCAGGGAGATGGGAGATCATGGCTCAGTTCGTGTGCTGTCTCGTTGCCTCAAAGGCTACAAAACAAGAGTAACTTGTTGACTCTGGTCTTTTTAATTACCAGGGCGGTGGGTGATTTTCGCTGCGGTTTGACAGGAGCGGCTGTCGTTGTTACGCATGACCAGGTGCTGCAAGAGAGCACTGTTAGTGTCTGGGTGTCGTAAAACTGGTAAAAGAAGAATTTGTTCCCTTCAAAACTTGCCTTGCTTCAAGGGTTGACTAACACTCAATAACGCCTCATTCTCGGGAATCTCAATCCGAGAAATTGTGTTGCTGGCATGACACCAGTAACTAAAGCAGAAGAATACTATTAACAATAATAATAATGATTATAACAATATTTATAATACTAATGGTAATTTGTATTATTAATATTTTTTTATTATTTTTTTATTAATATTGTTATTATTAAAAATTTTATTATTAATATTGTTATTGATAACATTTTTATTATTAATTTCAATAGTAGTATTAGTAAGAGTTGTATTATAAATAGTGATAATAATAGGAAAAGCAATATATCTTTTAACAGGAGTATAAGACTGATGACTGGCCCGGAGGTAGTGTAGTGGGCGCACAGTGTGTCGTGTTGACATCTGCTGCCGCTTAACATTACCTTGACATTACACTTACCTTATTACCTTACTGCCACCGTATGTGACACGCCGCTGCTCTTATCCACCAGACACAGATGAAGAGAGAACTAGTATAGCCAGATAAATAGTCACGGTTATAGTATGATTATCGAAAAGTCATAATTTGCTGCTGTAAACCTGTTGAACACACAGACTATCTCATCACTGTCGATTGTTTACTGATTTTTTTAAGTATTCATTCCAGTTCTGTGTTATTTTCCTCACTTCTCGACTTTGCTAGTTTCTGTACCATTCGTATCACATTGTTAATTAGATACATGCAGGGACTCTCGTCGGTGCATGTACTTTATTTATATATTTTTTGAGTTGCCAATTTTGTCTCTCGTCTGTTATTCAACCACCACGGGAGGACAGAGAGAGGAGAGGAAATGACGATAAATTATCTGGTTACGAAAGTAGGGAGAGAAAGATGGGCGAGGGACGGGCAGTATATCATTATGCTCTTCTCTCTCTAATACGACAAATTGACTTTGTTAACGAAAGCTCTTGAGTTATTAGAGTTGTGGCTACTCATGTAGGAGTCATCAATCGGTATTTAATACCGATTGATGACTTTACCTGTATGGCCAGCTGGCGTTACATATGCCATCCTTCAAAAGGATGAATATTTTGAAAAATGAATCCCATCCTCTCTGATCAAATCAATTGTTAAATGATCACCACTGCCGAATTGAAAACGAAAGTAAACGAAATAGTAGAAACTTTTAATACGAAAGAGCTGGGCTTCATCTGCGGTAAAGCCTGGATATGCCTATAAGATAGTCAAGACCCATTGCCCAAGAAATCCGCTTCGAACGATTGAAGTACCCAAGTAATGACCGACCAACTCACTGCTGAAGCCAAACGTACCACATACTTTCATCATGAAGTCTCCAGAGAAATTTGTCAACTAAGTGAGGTTAAGAGGCAGTGGGTATGAGATCGTCTCTGTATGTTTAGTCCCTGCTCACAAACATATCCGCGGATTAGTTAATCTGAATGATTTTGGACAAAGTTTAACCTAGATCCAGTTTGCATATCCCTTGACTTCCCAGAACGCATACACGGGCAACTGCTTGAAATTTCAATCAAAGATCACATCATTTCTCAACACAACCAGACCGTTATCAGAGATATCCTGACAAACCCGAAATGCTTCTCAGGCAGAGAATACGAGCACCTTGGTAATATCTCTTCGATTAATTTCTGCAGTAATTTAATTAAGATAAAATAAAGCTCGATTTAACAGACCTTTATAGTGAGCTGTAGCTCTGTGGCTCAGCTTGATTCTCGAACCCATTGGTTCGAATATTCCCACGCAAGTGTATTACTCCATCGTCGACTATCGAGTCTTACTCTCCAATAATTTAAGGCTCATCGTTGTCCACAAATACAATATTCACGTGATAAAACTGCCGTAACAGACTAATTTGATTGCTAGCGATAATTATGGTGATCATATGACAGTATATCTATTGAGCTCGGCGATAGTGATGAATATTCTGGTGATTATAGTGGGTGGAAATTATGGTCATTATAGTGAAGCCGATAATGAGTGTAGTCATGATGCTGGTCATGAGAGTGACGAGGAAGATGAGCTTGGTGATGTTACTGGTGATAACGAGCATATCAGTGATGACCGTGGTAATGATACTGATAACGATATACATGGTGAAAATGTCATTTGTGGCTATGTCATTGATGTGGCTGATGATGGTGCTGGTAATAATGACAGTGATGATATCGATCAACTTGGCATTGATGTTGATGAGTGTAGTTATGTTAATGGCGAGCTTGACATTGGTGTCGTGGGTGAGTGTTGGGATGATGAATTCAAATATGATATTGATGAGCTTGCTATTGAAGTCTCTGATGAGTGTTGTGATGATGGGGATATTGAAGACATCAGGCGTGAAGCTCTCCACTCCCTAGGCACGTCAGCTGACCCGTGTTACACGTGTTGGAGCGAAGAGGACCAAGTATCAAGAGTGAAGATGTCGTTATTGTTAAAGATTCGCTACCTGGAACAAAGTTCCAAGTAGCACGGGCTATGGTGAGCCCGTAACTTGATAAAGAGTGAAGAGGAAGTAGCACCAAGTATCAAGAGTGAAGAGGACGTAGCACCTCCCTTGGCACAGTACATGCCAGTCGTAATATATTTCTTGTTTTAGCTCTAATTTAAAGCCCAAAAATCGGCCATTTTTAGTTCAAACTTTTGTGCTTTTGTGATTTTCACGGGATAGTAATTGAAGGTAAAATGACTAAATTTCTTTCACGTATAGAATTTTTGTTAATTAGTATTATAATTATTGTTATTTTGTAAACAAAATAATTATTTTTAATAGATATTAACAATTTCCTGTGGAATACAGTTCATTATTTTCATTAATAGCTTATACTGTATTGTTTTTTCTAATGGCAGTATTTATTTTCTAATGTAATTTGTTAAATTATTTGTTCATTCAGCTATAAAAAAAAATACACAACAGACATGAATAAATTAAAAGTGTTTATTGAATTGTTTTCAATTATCTACGTTTAAAGTCAACAGAATTAGTGACTTTGCTCAACTACATGAATTTTCAGAAATCAAGAAACTTAACCAATTGGGAATCATTTACCGATTTTTTTTCGAAGAGTCATTTGTTTTATGTTGCATATGTGCACTCATGAGAGTGCATATGTGCACTCATGAGAGTGCATATGCACTCATGAGAGTGCATATGCACTCATGAGATGTGCACTTTCTTGAGTGCACATCTCGAGAGGCTCCATTATCTCACCATTCCTTCCCCTCCCTCCCCGTCCGATCCCAAATCCTTATCCTGACCCCTTCCAAGTGCTATATAGTCGTAATGGCTTGACGCTTTCCCCTGATAACTCCCATCCAGATGTGGGCAACCATACCTAGTATGAGGCCCGTTGTAGAGGTTGTGATGAGTTCACCAGTCTCGAACTCCTACCAGGCTAACAGCTCACTCGTTTCCAACTTTAGTCTCGCTTAGGAGACCGTGGTATCTAACTCGGTTTAAGGTCATTTTCGTAACATAACCGTATTCCAACCTGCTAGTTATATTAACCCATCCGGTTCAAAAATCTTTAACCAAATGAGGGTTTCTATGTGTTTCCATCTCGCTCGGTCTGGGATATGTAGTATTATCGTATCTAGTCGTATTGTTGGGCGTAAAGTGAGTTTTTCAACCTGAAACAAACCAAAATAAACTCGATTAAAATTTGCGTACAATAAAGCTATTGGATGTCATAATCAGTACAGTAAAATAAAAGGTATCGATATAGAATCTCTGCAGAGGCCGAGGAAATTCGAATTGCACGTTAAAATCATGATTTGTTTGGCACATTGAAGGCCATTAAGAAACAGGCAAGCAATTCAATTACTTAAGTTGCGAGCCTGCCCACTGAGCAATTTAATCAGCAATTACAGGATCACCAACTGCCAGCCCGAGTAACAGCTGGCAACACTAGACATTTGGGTTAGTGGTGAACGTCGCGTTGGATGACGGGTTCGTTCTAGACCAAGACGCTCAGCCTATCAGCTGGACCCCTTTAGTGACGTCATATATGTAAACATCAGAGAGATTCTAGATAAACTGAGTAAAGTAGGAGTCAGTATGGTATAATCTAAACTCTTACACATTTTCTCAATCCATTTCATCAGTAACCATATTTTGTTTACGTTGTTTAACATCAAGCTAGTGTATTTTTTGTAATTATTAAGTAACATGGCTGTTTTGATTTAGTGTTGGAATTTTTTTCTTTCTAGCGTACACAGCTCAAGATTTATGTCAACAGACGCTGGTGAAATTCTGCTTGAAGCACCACAGTCTTGGGATTATCTTTGTATATACATGTCATATATACATCCCAACCAACTTGTGTGTGTGTGCTTGTAGATACGTATTGTATATATACAACCGCTGAAAATATACTTTCCCTGTTAACTTTGCGATGTATGATAATCCCCACACACTGGCAAATATGCGTAGTTAAATATACACTCGTAAATACAAGGTGTGTATTCAGCTTAGCGGAAGGCTTCAGGGCGCATCCCTCTCTCTCAACTTGGAGGGCTCTCGTTGTGGGGCTGGAGCGACCAGGCTGCTCGCGAATACTGCGGCCGCCGTCGCATTTTATACACATACACATGGGTGAGTGAAGTAGTCAAAGTCGCTTGGAAATATGTATAGGTTACACAGAGAGAAGAAGAAAATGCTGGAGGAAAGAGAGAGAGAGAGAGAGAGGTATATAAACCGACAGACCCATTGCTCTGATATATTTATTTGTTACTATTACATTAATTCCTCCTAAAAGCAAACTCAAGTGAATTATTGTGGTTAAGAATTAGGACAACAGCTTTTTATCAATATATTTAATTACAAAATTACACTGTTTTAATCGCTAGTAAATATCCAGCAGATATCCCGACTTATGTTACAATATTTTAACTAATGCAACACAATTGTAAAAGGAAACGCATTACTTGATGTTCATCATGAACAAAACACAAATATTAAAAATATTTTCGTTTTCATTCTCCCTCTTACCTTCCCTCCCTCAATATATATCCCTCCCTACCTCTATCCACTCATCCTCTCTCTCCTCCTTTCACTCCTTCCCCCCTCTCTCTCTGTGCGTGCGCGTACATGCGTGTGTAAGAAGAGACGACATACTAACAGGAAGAAAAAGGCGGCTTTTGGCGAGCAGCAGTGTGATGGGAGTACAAGATAGTGTATCGGGTGAGCCTGGTCACGGCTCGGGATTTAAAATGTCTCTGGAGCTGTTTTTAGTGTGGAGGGAGGAGCGGAAAGCTGAGCAACCGAGGGAAGAGCTGTGAAAATGTGTCCGATATTTTGTGGATAGTTTTGAGTGTGCTCTGGCCTGGTGAAAAAGTTTGTGGTGGGATCTTGGTAGAAAGTTNGTGCCTTCAAGGTGGACAGGTAGTAGCAGGCATCATTGCAGTGATACCAGCTGGAGGTCATTGTAACCATTGCTCGTCCTAAAGTAGATATTGACATAATTAAAAACTAGTGCAGAGGCACCTGTAGAGGCTATTGAGCTGAGAATGTTGGTCCATCGGGTCTTCAATATAATCAAGGGAGCCGGTCGGCCGAGCGGACAGCACGCTATACTTGTGATTCTCGGTCCGGGGTCAATCCCGGGCGCCGGCGAGACACAATGGGTAGAGTTTCTTTCATCCTATGTCCCTGTTTACCTAGCAGTAAAGTAGGTACCTGGGGTTAGTCAGCTGTCACGGGCTGCTTCCTGGGGGTGGAGGCCTGGTCGAGGACCAGGCCGCGGGAACACTAACCCCGAAATCATCTCAACATAACTCCAGAAAGGCGCACATGGGAAACTCAACTTAGAAAGTCAACACAGGGTCTATTTTCCATACGGTGGTAAGGCGAGAGGAGGCACCAGATGGAGTCAGCATACCCCTCAGTCCTGAGTACTGGCCCTAGTTTCTCTGTTTGTCCTGATTTCCGGCCAAATGCATTACCCACCAATTTAAATAATTAGTGACTGCCTTTGTTTCAATTTGGTGTGTACCCCAGCTGGGCTGTAGATTCCTTGAACCCTATAGTGCCCCTTTGCAGTAAATTCATAGAAGGTAGATGTAGGAGTAACCGTTCTGGCCAAGGGCACAGAGATGACTGTACATTTATTATTATTAACAGTAATAATTATTATAATTATTATTAAGACATTATATTACCATATATACAGCTACTCTAGGCAGTATGAAGAGTTTCATAGTTTGTGCCAAGAGCTAGCTATGTGGTACTAACAGTCCACATTCTACTGTTGTGATACCAATAGTTTCACAACCAGTCCAAGTGGTTTGTGATAAAGGAACAGTTATCAGCAGTCTGCACGGGCAAACTTTAGATGCATTGTGAGCATATCCTAAAGGTAAGTAATGTAAATCTCCGGGAACTTCGTAGCAGCAAGTCTGACGCGTCTAATGACTGGACATCCAAAAGTTTAGTGTGAGATCATGACCCGGTTCTTTCTCACAGTCAACAATGGAATGTTTAATATTGGGTAACGTTCTAATGCTGTTATTTTTTTATTAATACATTAAGTACATCTGCATTTATGCAGCTGCCCTAGACTATATGAAGAGGAGTACAGTGTGTCAAAAAGCTAGCTACGTGATGCTAAAAAATCCCCGTCTCGCAGGATGGTTAGTCATACAGAGGCATGTGATAAGTAGTCTGCACTGGCAGATTCCGGATGCATTATAAAGATATCATCAACACAAGAGTGAATAAGTTAGCAATGATACTAAAAATCCCCGTCTCGCAGGATGGTTAGTCATACAGGGCCATATGTTCAGTAACCTACACTGGCAAATTTTTGGTGCACTATGAGGATATATTCAAGAACACGAGAGTGTGTAAAGTAATTGCAAAGCTCCAGGTACCTCATGCCCACTAGTCTAAAAGGTCAGATAACTGGGCATTCGGTGATGTAGTGTGGGAGATCATGCCGCAGTTCCTGCTCACAGAGTTTGCACCTGGAATGCTCAGGATTGGGAGATCCGTCACCTGTAGCCACCTGCCACAGGTAACGGTAACCCAACCTGATCATGGCAACTACTGTGTCGCACAGTTTGGTGGACGTTTTGTGCTGCCCATAGATATAGGTTTCAGATCTGAACAAATCATAGCTATGCTTTCAGGTCGTTGGGAGTCAGTAATTTCTTTCCTATCAGACCTGAGTGTTTGGACCAATATAGTTTTGACAGCAGAGATGGGGATACCTAGATCTAATTCAACTTCATCTTTGTTTCACGCTAATTTGGCTGCAATGTCTGTCTCATTATGATGGGTTATATTTATGTGTGAAGGTATCCATACAAAGGAGATTCGGGACCCTTTGCTCTGTGCAGCGATTAGGTAGCATATAATTGGTAGTATGAGGTTCTTGCTGTCGATCTTCCAGGAGAAGTTGTCTATTGCTTGAAGAGCAAACTTTGAATCACAAAATATTATTCCTCGTCCAATGTTTTTTAATGTACTGACAGCTAGTTGTAATGGCGGACGAGACCAGATTCAAAAGTCTATGCACTTTGCAACGCATGTTTGACTTCACGAATTTTTATAGTCCTTCTACTTCCTCTACCCTTTTTTTTCTTCCTTCTACCTTGTGATGGTTCAGGAGGTAGGTAGTCATTATATTGTCTCAGAGCTCTGTCGTTTACCAGGCCACGGTACTCTCCTTGAACGTAAACTAACATACCGAAGAAATTATTTAAAATACTGCAAATAAACATTAATCTTTCTCTATTAGGCAATTTGAAGATTAAAGTGATTAACCAGCAAATATATAAGATGTAACCCAAGTCTATTATCATACGGAAAATAAATAATTTTGTATTTAATTTATTTGTGATATATATGTATCAGTGTTAAATTGAGCTCCTGCATTCATACACAAGGATTAACATTTAGGGATTGCTTACAATCTGAGTAACATTTTGCCACCTTTTTTTGGCAGTGAGTTATAATTCCCATTTTAAACTGTCAAGATCTGAAAGCATTGACAACTAATGTCATGGAGTGGACAAATCTGTCAAACAGAAACAAAAATAATTAACAATCACTGCAATATTTAATTTAAAAAAGATATATTTCCTCCTTAAGAACATACTTTTGTTTCACTTTTTATAATAACTAGACGTAACATGTGAAGAGACAAATAATGAGCCTGAACGCGGTAACAAGACAAACGATTACCTCTTGGTTAATTAATGCCATGTAAACCCAAATTAACTTCTTATTTCAGCCATTTCCTCTGATACTAGTGTCCTTGTAAACTCTAATTATATCAAGACCAATATGGTTTGAAGACATATTATATTTATAAAATATATTTAATTGGTGTAGATAGTTTTAAATTTATGTATGACGTGAGCAATGAATATAATGTGCCTGATTATTTATAGGCCAATAATGATGTGTGGCATAATTTGTCTTATATAACTATAGATATAAATTGACGAGTCGTAGATAATTACGCTCATTAATAACATCACCAACAAAGCCATTTGGACAACCCAAGCATTGGATAACAGTTAATTGTTTCGTATAATAATGTCTTATATATGTATATACTGTATATAAACACGTGGCAACCTCACAACGGTTGCCTAACTCCCTGATACCAATTTACTGCTAGGTGAACAGAGGCATTAGGTAAATAGAAACGTGCCTAGCACGTTTCTATTTACCTATTTACTATTTCTAACTAGCGTTGACAGGACTGATGCTAAAAGAGTCAGTAAGACTGTGTTCCCAAATACCCTGAAGATTAGCGCAGACAGTTCCGTCACTTGATATTTGAATTATCTAAGGAGGCATTTAAACTTACCCAGGTCAGCTTCTCCCAGTTTAGATGTGTTGTAAGGAGAGTTCTCTTGGCACTGGCAGCAGCAACTTGTGATTGAAGTAAATTGAAGGTCACTTTGCCAGGAAGATGCCCGGACAGGTTGTCACCGTCACTAATAGTCTTATTCCATTAGATGTGACCAGTTAGATCATCATCAATAAGAAAGTGAGCAATATGAGATCTTCCTCTCCCATCCCGTGATTGAAACTTGAAGTTAATATTAAAGTCATCATTGAAAGCAGGATTATGTAAATTTCAGCATCCATGAACGCAAATTTAAACATGGATCCTGTCGAGAAAAATTGGTGTTTAAATCACCTTCCACCATAAGGTTAGCATCATGATATGAATTAGCCAATTGAAATATTTCAGGTAGCTCATCTCCATACACATCTGCACAGTTGCCATTGCTAGTGAAACAAGGCATATATATATATATATATATATATATATATATATATATATATATATATATATATATATATATATATATATATATATATATATATACTACAGATCAAACATAGCCGAGCCCCATTATAGACGATTTCAGCAGTTGGTCGCCCTGAGACGGTATTGACAGCATCAACTTTACATTGCATGTTGTTATGCCAGGTAATAGCAATATCCCCCATAATAGGGTGGAACCCCCCACTCTAACACCAACCATCCTAACACGAACTTGGTACGCGGGCACGTACTGCCCCATGGTGTGTTATTCCACGTGACATATTCGCAATTTCAAGTTATAGCAACATTTGGCTTTGATTTCCATAATCTGGGACAGGAAGCCTTTTAGGCTTATCCTCCTCCGACTCACAGGAGGATGTGAGTATAAGGAGGATCAAGGATCATCCTGTGAATGATCCTTGGTCTTTCCAGGATGCAATACATGCATCCTGGATAGGTTTTCATCTACTGTCTCCTGTCATGGACTTTACCATAGTTACAATGCAGTTCATAATTTGTATACCTTTTCTTATATAAATTAATAATGTCCTTTTATGAATTGTAAATGTATATCCATTTAAGAATAAAGTATTTTGAATTCAAATTATATTGCATTTGAAAAGCAATATCTAACACGGGAAAGCTGGTACATGGCTTCCAAAATCCGCTTTGAACGACTCTCGTGATATAGATGCCACTCAAGGTACTCATTTAAGGAATTTAACATGACTTTGTGCCATCAACAAGATTGTGTATAGTGGAAAAGTTATTTTTTAAACGTTAATCTTGCATTTATTAAACAATTCCGCCGGCAGTATCAGCATGCAGAGACTGACTCAGTGATATAGTTCGTGGACGGACAGTGGCATAGTGCACATACACAAACAGTGCCATATTGCAGTCACAGCCAGTGCCAGAGTACAGTGACACAGTACCAGCGTGCAGGCACAGTGCCAGAGTGCAGTGACACAGGCAGCATAAAGAGACACAGACTTTGACAATATGCAGAAATGTATTGCTGAAGTGCATAGACACAGTGCCGGAGTGACTCCTCACTTTCCAGTTGTTTTCACATCACTATATCTTGCAGGGTTTTATGATTTGAATTTTGCAGCAGATGAATAACTAAATAATTTAAAGGAGTAAACAGATACAATTACTATGTATGAATAATGAGTCTAACGTAATAATAACTTTCTTCCACTTTTACCACCATTTTGTTTTGTATACTTTCACTTCTCCGGCACATATGACATTGTCTTCCCGCGAGCCGAACAACCACACAAACGTAAACACATGGAAGCCACTCTTGAACAATGTTTAACAACCCAATACGGAATAAACGATGACAGAAACCGATCGCATGCTCTGTATCAGTAATGTCCACTAATTGCTGTTAACTGAGGGTTTAGGTGTATGTTTAAAATAACATGTCTCCAGGTAAAATGATAAAAAATAGAGGGTAATGGAACTTGAACTTCATCCTTGAAAGCAACTAATTGAAAGTAAGCTCGTGGTGTGTTCTACATGTGTCTGTCTTGCATGTGTGTGTGTGGGGGGGGGGAATTAAAGTGTGAGCAAGCACTTTATCTGATTGAGCAGGAAGAGGTGCACGTTCCTCTATTACCTGCATGCATCAAGTGACTACTTCTGGGGTAGCACTTGAGGCTCTCACTAAACGACACATTTACCAGCACGGTGATTACCCTGTCACGTCTTGCTGTTGACTGATCCTAACTGTAGTCACATAGTAGATGACGTCAGCCGAAAGTATGAATAGCCTGTTTTGTAATCACAGCCTAATAAAATATCATGATATCAACAACGTCTATCACTCTGCAAGCAGCTCAACTCTCAAACGTCAGCAAAACTGATTACGCTACCAATCTTACCATCAGCCTTTACGTAACACGAATTATCAATAAAGCGAGAAAATGTTACTATAAATTTCGTTACGTGGATAAAATGCTCGTTGAGAAACACCAAGGTGAGAACTGACTTTATTTGTAGGTAACTTCTCCGATAATGAATGACTTCATCTAATTTCCAATACATCCTTGTCAGCACTCGACTTCATAAAGTTTTCCTTTAATAGCTCCTATAACGGCCTTTCTCTTACAACTTACAAATAATTGTTGGTAGGAACACTCTCCAAAAATTTTTCTAATAAATCCACTCTTTGTGTTTTTATAAATTCAAATAAACTAACCATCCGCTTTCAAAAAATTCCTAACAATTCCAAACATTTGAACAACCCCTCCGGAGGGCAGCAGAACGCCGCCTTAGCGTCTTCAAGGCATCAATTACCTGACAAACCATTCTAGCTAAGCCGCTTAACCTGTGCAAATATTTGCCAACGCTGAAAAGCGGCGTGGTTCACAAAAAGGGTTGATAAGGCTTGCAATTAGGACAGAGTAAGAGGAAGGGTGCTAAAATGGAGAAGAAAGGAAGAGCATATATATATATATATATATATATATATATATATATATATATATATATATATATATATATATATATATATATATATATATATATAATGTGTGTGTATTATGAATATTATAGAGGCATAACAAAAATGTGTATCGAGCAAATTGGAAGATACATAAGTATATCGATATGCGTCTGCAGATCAGACAACTCTTTCTTAACTTGAAAGCGACAGCTGTCAGTCAAAAGGTGCTGGTGATGTAGGCACTTGCCTCTGCCACTCTGGCGGCAATGTTCTGGCGTTCAGCACGACAGCCTGAGTGAAATTACAGGTGTAGTGTGGCTTATTTTGGATATTCAAGGAAAACTGATGAATTTTAAAACGCAAGGCAATTTACCCTATATGAACCATGTACTTAGCCACCAAGTAAGTCTGATATAGGAGATGGCAAGAGCCAAAATGGCTTCATTTACGCAAATACAGTTACTGTCTTGATGGGTTCTTTCGGTGTTTCTTTTCCTTTTATCATTGAACATTTAATTTCAAATTTCGAAAGTTAACAAGTTTGGTTCAATTTTGTTTAACGAATTGTGTATTTGTAATACAAATGGGTCCTTGAGGACTAATAATTTATTTTTATTTTAATTAATATACGTGGTAAAAGAACAAGTATAAAAATAAAGGTAAAATGTTAAAAAAAATACATTTTAACTCAAAAATATAATCTCTGACAAAGTAAGTTTATCCCTTAAATGTCTCGCCAAAACAGGGTGCACATCCCTAACATCACCTTGTCGCTGTACACAACAGTAAGTCAACACGGTGGAAACATCCCTGAACATACTTCTCAGGATGTTCACACCTCTCTACGGACATCCTTCAAAACATACACAATTCTAAACACATCGTTCACAGTGCCCCACATTCCTAAAATATCTCTCTCTCATGCCTTTAACGAGCCCATCTGACAATTGGAAACTCCGTTGCTGTGATACAAAGAGAGATGGCGTATTGGCCCTCACCATCCTTGAGGCTTTAGTCACAAGTTTCCTCCTCCCGGCAAAGTTGGTGTGAGGATTTTCTTGGAATTTACTGGTTTGATCTCTTTCACGACGATGCCTGGTCGCTGTAATTACGTTTCGCTTTTATACAGTTCGCGACATAGCACCGTCTTACACGAGTCGCAGATATTGTTTCGTAGTTGAATGCTCGCTCGGCCTCATCTTCGTTCCTTATGGTATAGTTAGCAGAAGCTCTCATTTATATCTTAGCAGGTTCTTAGTGTTATTAATTTAAAAGAGTTCGGGTTAGGCCAGGAGCATTCCTCACGGGGAGGAAGTTTGTGCAGATGCCTCACTTGAGGATTATCCCATCTTGCAGGATTTGTTATCGTGTTAACGGATATGGAATGGCCTTCACTCTGTCTTAAGATCTCTCTCTCTCTCTCTCTCTCTCTCTCTCTCTCTCTCTCTCTCTCTCTCTCTGTCTCTCTCTCTCTCTCTCTCTTCTCACTCTAAATGTCTCAATTTATATATGCCCTAAATTTCTCAATTTATATATTCTTATATAATTTCTATAGATGTGTAAACTTGTAACGTGAGCTTAAAATTTGTGCTGGAAAGGTTGTGAACGATTAACGACCTAAACAAAATATTAATATCAGTATCATGTATTCATACAATATAATTAATGCATAGTTCGTATAAATTATTATTATTATTATTATTATTCCAGTCTCCTGCTACATAGGCTGAAATAAAGATTGTTTTTCAAAGCTGTTACTTTAAGCAGCACTCGTTAGTTTTTTAAAGCAGGTGTGTATCAACTTGAATGACGTTCTGGGGAGGGAACGATATTGAAAGCCAGAATGATGGCTGAAGCTGCCCAAGCGGTGCGCGGAAGGCGAGATGAAGAATCAATACCAACGAGGGTTCTCGAGTGGTAGTTAGTCCGTGGGCGCTGGTGGCCGTCGGGAAACGATTGGGGAAGTTTGATTTGGTACAAAAGTTTCAATTGCCAATGAATTTTTGTAACGAGGTCATGTCATGCCGTGCTGAGCTCCTGAGTGGCGCTCATGGCATACTGTGTGGGATCCTGAATGGTATTCATGTCATACTGTGTGGGATCCTGAGTGGTATTCATGGCATATTGTGTGGGATCCTGAATGGTATTCATGGCATACTGTGTGGGATCCTGAATGGTATTCATGGCATACTGTGTTGGATCTGAGTGGTATTCATGACATACTGTGTTGGATCCTGAGTGGTATTCATGCCATACTGGTTGGATCCTGATGGTTTCATGGATATGTGTGGGATCCTGAGTGGTATTCATGACATACTGTGTTGGATCCTGAGTGGTATTCATATCATTCATATTGGCTCTTGAAAGGCATTCACGTCATGCCTTTGCTGCAACTGACAGAACATGGCATGTGCTAGCATTGCTTGATGATTCTGAGCAAAAAACTGTAACAGTATTTTGGTTGGGTAAAATATCTGGACAATCTAAAAAAAATAATTGTGTTCTGAATATTGTATCAAACAAGCAATTAAATGTTGCTCAGGGATGTTGAAATGCTCCTCTGCTCCATTGGTGTTAACTGTAAGTAGGCAGCGAAGTATCTATATCTACAAAGTAAAATGGCTGTCCAAGGTTGGAGGGCAGACGTTTGAGGCGAGCCTCACCAACATTTGCAGG
>WNGS01162157.1:2030693-2043942 GCA_020271785.1 Procambarus virginalis
GTGTGTGGCCATCCCTGTGTTTTAAATCATACTTAAGGCAACCTGCCCTCAAACTCAATGCCAACGAGTTTACTCTATCGACCACATCGTCATATTCAAACGCTTAAGTGAAATTAAAGCAGCATAATACTGACGCTTCCTCGGCCTAATGACCATTAGCGAAGAGAGGATAGATTGGGTTGCCAACGCTTCTGGTTATGCAGAGCCACTTCAAAATTCACGCCGATCAGTTCGTGAGAACGGGCTGATTGAACAGATCCACGTTAATGTACGCACTTCGTAGTGCCAAGACAGGTTCTACATTTCCAACACAAGAAATCTCACACGCGTGAAACATGAAGAGGTTTGATTTATATATTCATCTTCATAATCATGATTATTATCTTACGTACGATTATTGTCTTACGATTATTATCTTATTATTATCTTAGATCAATATTAATTAAGATTATTTCTAAGAAATCACCATTGTTTGCAGCCTAATGACGCAAATTCAGAGGTGTAAACAGTTGTAGCCTAGTGAATGTTTTCGTCATAGGGATAACCTATTATTATTATATTATTATTATTATTATTATTATTATTATTATTATTATTTTATTATTTATATGCATTTTATTTTATTTACTATGTTAAGTAAATTTATATAAATAACGACTGAAGTGTACTCCCCTTCCTTTTCTAAAGACTAGACTCGTAGGTAAGCGAGTGCGGTAGCTGCTTCCAGAGTGATAACACTAAGAGATTGATGGTAAGTCACCGTGTGTGTGTATTAGGTGGTGAGTGCCATCAGAGTTAAACTGACTACTTGGCTCATTCTTACACATACCAAATAACTCAAATACACACAATATATGGAAGCCTGACGAACATACAAATATATACTCCATGAGATACGAAATGTTTGGTCGAAAAAAATAATGCAGGAAGACAATAGATACAAATTTAATAAACGCCAATGTCTCAGTGGTGGTGGAAATACCCAGGAGGACGGAGAAGGGGGTGATAATAGGAAGAGTGAAGGGTGGAGCAAGGAAATTTCGGAATGATCGCTTGTAATTCCTGTCTCCGCAATAACTTGTACAATTTATTGGGTAATGTAAAGATGTTGGTGCTTCAGTATTTCAAGCTTACATGTAATTAGTCTAGGAATACTATGATTTGTGATAATAACATTTAATGCAACTCATATGTTGCCACGGTCTAAGACCGCTATAGCTTACTATTTGTATTTAATCTTTCTTGCTGTATTCAGACACTACAGTGTAGCTCAAAGAGCAGTATTAAATTTTTTTATTAAATTCTTTATTGAACTCTTGTTGGAAAGTATTATGTTTTAAATAAGGAAGTTCATTTTAATTACTTCTTGCAGCTTGGTATAAATAAAGATTTTAACATTTTAAATAATAATTTAAACATTATACCTCCCATAGAATTGAGTGGGCCATCAAAGCGTTAATTCTTTGTTTACCCTTTGTTGGTTTTAATAGGCTTGCCTAGCTCTATGGATATTTTAAATGCAGTTTTTTTTCCAAAATATAAAAACAAAAACCGGGGTGAGCGTTACCAGTTAAGAAATGATAACAGTAATAATAACATTGATAACTAGTAATAATATCATTGATAACTAGTAATAATAACATTGATAACTAGTAATAATAACATTGATAACTAGCAATACCAGTAATATAATTATAATAATAATAATAATAATAATTAGGATTATTATTTCCGGTGTATTAAAACGTTCAGCTCCGTCCTTCATCGTAGCCTTGCGGTTTGGGACGAACTTTGTAGGAAACCTTTGAAGCTTTTCTTGTGGCTGCATGTTGACTTTCGGATACTTTGTCACTAACAGGGATTGATATTTTGTCACTAACAGGGATTGATATTTTGTCACTAACAGGGATTGATATTTTGTCACTAACAGGGATTGATACTTTGTCACTAAGAGGGAAAAACCTGACGTTAGCCTCAGGTGTAATTAAACAGCATAACAGGGTTTTCATTGACTATCAGTATATTATATATTGTTGGAAAGATCTCATTGTGTACTCTATTTGTTACCTAATAAATAAAAATCTCATCAAGTGGAAGGAAAAAACATGTGAATTTTAAGTGATAAACTAAACAAATTATACTTACCTATTTTTTTATGGAAAAATCAAAGGCTTTGTTCACTGGCTAAAAACAAAGCAATTTGTATTACAAAAATTTGGCTTGCTAAACTATATTACGCTTTAGAAGAAGTTCAATTTTATATTGCCTATATTCCTAAACTTTTAAATATAGAGGAAGTGTAGAATTGTGCCCGATTTATGGATAACTGTGTATAGACCTCGGATCGATATACAGTACTTGAAATAGTTGAAATAAAATAAATGTTAACGTTTACATAATGTATATATATATAACATTATACGTATAAATTATGTGGAATTGATATACAAATTTAGATGAATTGAAAAAAGTTAACCTAAGTTTCGCATATAGTTTGTATTCAAATCATTATTAAACTTTGTCTCTGTAGAGCCTCGGCGCCACTTGAAACTACTTAAAAAAAACTGGTGCTGCCCTAATTAGTTAATTAGACAATTTTACTGACCCCAGAAGAGAAAATCCCACCTCGGTAATGAGCTGCTTTAACGAAACCAACTTTGTAATTTCTGACCCATAATTTTAGTGAAGTCTTTCCCTTACGACGGATAAGAGAGGCTAGCATGCGCCTGCACCCGCCGACAGTAGTAAGTCAAACGAGGTGATTAAGGCCAGTGGTAACGACAGGTGGTATTTTCTCTAACTCGCAGCAAATTCCCAAATTCGTCTTATGTTATATTACACAAACGATTTTTCAGGCACGGAAACGGAAGAGAGGAGAGAGGGAGAGGAGACGCTGACAGGAGGGAGAGGGGGGTAGGGAGGACTGAAGCATAATGAGGTGGAGGAACTAAGGGTGGAGGGGGAGAGGGTATTAGTGGTAGAGGGAAGGGATTGGGGATTAAAGGGATTGTTCGAAGACGGAAGAGAAAGGTGTTAATAATGGAGTGAGGAGAGGCAGTGTGTGTGGGCAGCGGAGCGGGGAGGGCAAGATGTGAGGGAGAGGGCACGAAGTATGTTGGGTAATGGGGGCGGGGAGGGGCAGTGTGTGTGGACAGCGGAGGCGGGAAGGGCAAGATGTGGGGGGAAGGCAGTTAGAAGGCTTGCCGTGCTTCATTATGAGTCAACTGCTCTTGATAATGACCCAAATTCACAAATTACACTCTCTTCGCTTCTGATGTGCAAACACTAATTCTGTGTAATTTTTACAAATGGTGCTCGCATGGAATTTGTTAATTTGGTGATACGTAAGTTGCCTTTTGTTTCTCATGTTTATTTTGAAGGTAAAAATAAAATAATACGTGTGTGTGTGGTTTGTCCCATTGCATCAGCCGGAGTTTGCGTGTTTCTGGGAGAATTATGATTCTATACCGTTATTTAAACCAAAATAACTGACATTTTACACTAACACTAATGCTAACTTAGTCACAACCACATCCCTGAGAGCCTTGTTAAAGCTGGTGTGACCCTCTGCTGTGGCCTCGACCCTCGCCCCAGTGACCTTTACCAATGTGTCATTTAGGTTACACTTTTGTAATTCTTAAATTATTTTGCTCCCACATTAACTTTTATTCCCCTCATATAGAATGCTGTCATTTTTACATTGATTTGTCACGTCACGTCTACGTCACTCTTAAATTGATCTCGTTGCAGTAAGCTTTGAACTTTGGTATAGATTCACAATATTTTAACGCAGATATTTGTTGTTTGGCTATTAACATATGTCAGTGTGATCTTAAGCTTAGTCATTGTAACCAAAAGCTATACAGACGAGATCTTAAGAATTGTGGACGTTACTTGACTGATGTATTTGGGTATTTTCTACTACAGATTTGGCATTTCAGCACCGGGGCACCGGCGTGGTAAACTATACCTTCGTGACTTTACCTACATAACGTATGCAGTATTATGAGACGTAGTGAAGTTCGTCTCCATTGGCACTGCAATTAGACATTATGGTTTCATATGAGGAAAGTTCCCTGAATCGTTTTGCATTTTAGCAACTTTTACCTGTTATTGTGTCTATAAGGTAATCTAAAAAAGAATGCTTCGTTCTCATTTTTTGTTCGTCATAGAACAAGCAACTAAAGTTGCTTGTTTTATGGTTATAGAACAAGCAACTTTTCCTATCCCAAAACTAAAGGACATTGATGCCTCGTTGTTCTCCCCGACTGCCGTGTTTGGGGATCAAGCTACTATACTACAGCGTTCTTGATGCCTTTAATCCCCAGTGATTAAAACATCAGATGTTTGGGTCTTTATTTCCTTCTCTTCTTATATATTGCTCAGTGGATTGTTTGGACCTTATTATAGTGTATTATATATAACAACAAATATAAATTGTTGAAGTTATAAGATTTATACTATGAATTTTGAGCGTTATAAACCTTTGCTAATACAACAGCCTGTTTTCCTAAATAGTACATTTTGTTACTAATATATTTTGATGGAACGACGTTCATATCAACAACTTGTGTTGCTTGTAGAGGCAGAAGCCTGATATAATAGAACAACCTCGTCTGGACTCAAACGCCTTGTGCTTTTTTAGTTTTATATTTGTATAAAGCAAGAGTCTGGAGCGCTAACTATCAAAGCTGTTACTGCACGTACTGAGGAAGAGTTCTTCAATGATGTTAAATATCAAAATCGTGTTATATGGTTAGGTATGCTTAGATGGGCTTTACAAACAATAGGAAGTGCATAATGTAACGGGAAGCGTCAGCCACCAAAACTGATTATATCAACGAATCACTATTGTTTCAGTACAAAGCACACACTCGATTTGTATTCAGAGACGACACATTTAATTAGCATTATTCAGCAGACTGGAGCATTTGTCGAGGCCATAAATTTCCTGCACCTAGTCTCTTAGCTTCTGCTCCGTTCTCATATTAACACAAACTCGTGTAGTATTGTCAACTACATTTGACCTTTACTAAATTGTTGCCGCTTTAGAGCGTGGCAGCGTTTTAGTCCTCAGGTTTTTACCTTCCCATGAACAACTAAACTTAGTGAAATTACTTTCTGCCAAACAGGTCGGTGCCATTCAGTATACTGTTTCTTATTCCTGATTAATTATACCAAATAACAGCAACAACGTCGAAGTGATTTTTGTTTTTCCACGAAGATTAAATTTGAATTGTTATTTTGCACAAATCTCTGTCCTAACTCTGTAGAATAATGGTCACAATAAAGCCCGTCAGCAGTAAATCATCAGTTGGAGAGATGACGCGCCATCTTTACTGTTTCATTTTATTACCCGGAAATATACGAAATGGCGAAATAGCCATTTTATAGGTAACAGGTACTGGAGTTTGTCTAGATTTTTGCACTGATACATTTGAGATATTATTTCACCCTACACAAATACATATCCAAATTCAATAAGTTTAGATTCAGAAAAGTCCTTAGTAAATCCTGATTTTGGAATAGGTTTGTAGTTTTTTAACAAATATAATTGGCTGTGGTTAATATATAGATTATAGAGGATCTGCGAGGTATGGCTCAATACACCTGCTGCTTCCTTTGTTGTTTGTATGTTCTCTTCTGATGTACATTCAAGAGCTTAGCGATGAAAATACGAATAAAGGCTTTTTACTGTTTTTCTCCCGGGGCGTATGAAAGACTATCGCTCTAGTCCCTGAAAGACTTTGACGATTTATGAGATAATATATGGCTTAACGATATTTTTTGAAAACGCTGATTAGATTTAGGTGTAAATCGTGCAAGAGGAAAGAGCTATCCCTTTATCCGTTTGTATACTTCAGTCACGACCTCCTTTATTCTTCACCTTTTTTAGCATATGTAAAATATTTTAATATTTGTTTAATATCGGGGATTAACATTGTTATTCTTTTATGTAAACATTATACGGAGTTCAAGTCCATTCTATAGTGTATTCCCAGAACTGAAGGGCATAATGTAAATTGGGTGCGATACTCTGGCATGATAATGTTACTTCTACACTACGTAAAGTTGAGAAATAAAAGTGCTGAAGAAGTTTTCTACTTATATTGTTATTTTTTTAATCTGGATTTTTCTGTTTTCGCTTTTTTAACATTAAATTAGTCGTATATAACTGTGTAACGTCTGACTTTTTATTCTCAACGCCTCGTTTAGACGCAGGTAAAAATAGCGGCAAACCTCAGATGAAACGGTGAAATGAGGAGGGCCAGAGAGAGGTGAAGTGAAGAGGGACAGAGAAAGAATGGAATGTGAAGAGACTGAAGTTGAATAAACGGGAGAGAGAGAGAGATATGTCACGGGAGACATCTCCTGTCCACGAGGCTAACCATAGCCCGTGCTTCTTGCCCAGCTCCTGTGCCAGGTAAGTTACGGGCTCACCATAGCCCGTGCTACTTGGAACTTGTTCCGAGTAGCTGAATCTATAACAACAGAGAGATATGGGGGTAGGTGGTGTCTGTGCTGGTCCGGGAGAAAGGGGGGGGGGCAAATTACCAGGAGATAGCTCCCCCCTTGGTAGTATATCATACACGGTAACAATCTCCGAAAAATACATACTTTCCTCATGTTTATGACCGTGCAAATTATACCATACCCCCTTCTTGATATACTGTGCTAGGAATAATACGCTGCATGTGTCAAAAGACGTGGTCTAGAACTATCCGTTTTCCATTTTTCAGGCTCTATGATTACAATTTAGGTTATTGTGGTTATCTGATTCAGACCTAGGCTACCAGACATGGATAAAATCATAGGCTATTGCGCTACCAGACATGGACAAAAAATTAAATGATAGAATATAATTAATAATGAAACAATTAAAAACAGATTATATATAATTATCATAACACAAAAATATATGTTAGATGAAGGGAGGCTCCCAAGCAAAATAGTGTGAGTTCTCATGATTTGTCAAGCGACAAAACTTAACGACTTTTGCCTAGTCAAAAACGTAGGAATCTAGGAAACTTACCTAATCTATTGAAGGATATGCTCATTAGCCCGATGAAGCGTTAATATTTCTGTGCTTTTTATTTCATACAAGATTCAGGTTGATGCATGTGGCTTCTATACATGGCGCTGTTGCTAAGCATACACTTAGATGAGAAGATTCGAAAGTTACCACGTCAAAGTAACTAAAAAAATGTATAACTTGAAATGTTATCACCATCTTTTGACGAACACTGAACAATTCGGAGTGAGCCGGAGAAGGTGTCGGAAGGAATAAAGTCATAAAGTTTAAGTAAAGTCAGTAAAGTCTTAAAGTCATCATTTACTAATCTCAATTTTATTTTGAACTCTGTCATCATACTTCGGTAATTTTTTTTTTATTCTTCTTTCATGATTTTCAGATAAATGTCTCAATAATAAGTTACTTGATATTATGTTGAGAAACATTTATTATGCAGGAAATAGGTACCTGGGAGTTAACGGTTTGGGGGTGTGTTCTGTAAATATTCCAGTCGTTGGCAAGGGGGACCTATTACAAGCAAATAGAAAAAAGAAAACTAAGGAGCGTAAGCTTCTTATTCAACAATCACTTGGTTTTCAAGAATTCAACAATCACTTGGTTTTGTTTACGTGCCATCTCAAACTGCACTCACCGCTACCACCTGTAGAAATGAGAAGTTGAGAACTGTACAGTTACGAATCCCCACACATGCTCAGTTCAGTTACTCCTTTCAGTTAAAAATATGGAACATTGCATTTGTCGCAGTTTAACTGTACAGTTCTGTTGAACTGACGAAATGAGCAACTGAGATACGCACACACGTGCAGTTTTAACTGACAGTTTTAACTGAACAGTTATAACTGTCAGTTAAAACTGCACGTGTGTGGCCGGCCTAACAGGCTTCCTGTGCCAGACAACACGAAACTATCTTTGTAATATATACAAGTCCTACGTACATTTACATTTTGAATCATAAGTTAAAGGCATCGTTCCTCCCAGGAAATGGAATAACGATAGTTTGCGGCAAATATTACTGCTCGTGGACACACAGAAATCACAATTGCGTGATGCATCAAATGAACAAATTCACAAGGGCTGTGACGAGGATTCGAACCTGCGTCCGAGAGCACCCCGAGAGCAGGTTCGAATCCTCGACACGGCCCTTGTGGATTTGTTCACTGCCCATGGAGTTAATATGCATAAGTAATTCTCCTTGGATCGCCCAGTCGGGAGCAAGAGCCAGACGACCAATCACGTGCAAGGTTGAACGAGGACTGTTTAAATCTCGGCGACCAATATTTGTGTTTATAAACAGCCAAACAGAAAATTGGTAATGGTTTTCCGAAAATGGTGATGGTAATGCTATTTTTTTTTTACCTCTGGGTAACAAGGTGAGGCTGCATGCGTTTTGTTGGCTTACCAGGTTGAGATAGCCATTTAGTGATATCAGCCATACTTTTCACCTATTTACACTTCAGGCTATTTGGTAGCTAAGCTGATGAAATGCAATTCAAGGAAGGGATATATATATATATATATATATATATATATATATATATATATATATATATATATATATATATATACACACTTAGAGGTATATTTCACTTCTTGATGTATATACGCGGCCTAATAGCCTATAACTGCTGAACGCGTAAACCATAGATCACTATGAACTCTATTTGACCCGGCCAGGATTCGAACCCATGCCGTCCAGGATCACCCCTAAACGTACACAATATCACGTTTAGGAGTGATCCTGGACGGCATGGGTTCGAATCCTGGCCGGGTCAAATAGTTCTTAGTGATTATATATATATATATATATATATATATATATATATATATATATATATATATATATATATATATATATATATTATAATCATTATCTTGTATCAAATATAGCCAATGTCATATAAAAGGAGAGTACGTTTATGAGGAAAAACCTCCGCCCAGCATCTCAGAATTAATATAAATAAAGCCTTTCATAACTGATCTTACAACGCGTCATTGCTGGCTCCACACTTTTCAACACAATCATTATTTCTGTTGATTTTCTCACTAAAGATGGAAAAACAATAATGTCGATAAAGCTGAGTAATTTACAAAATAAATTGGCGTGTATTGAAGCCAAATGAGTATTTCACGGTGCTCAGATTTTCGCTGATGCGTAAAAGCATTCACTTCTCACGGGCAGGCATCATCTGGGCCGAGGATATTGGCTCAATTTGTTATCAAACCTTCGGGAAGCGGTGATTACAACCTCCGGCAAAATATGGGAGAATCCCAAACTTTATTTGTTTTTCGTTATTTCGAATTGAAGAAAAATCAGAAGCGATCATTGCCTATTTGCTGCGAACTGCATCCACGACACGGGGTAAACCTCCACGACACAGGGTAAACCTCCATGACACGGATAAACCTCCACGACACGGGTAAACCTCCATGACACGGGTAAACCTTCACGACACGGGTAAACCTCCGCGACACGGGTAAACCTCCACGACACGGGTAAACTCCTGGAGGAGTGGACGATCTGTAGAGAGCACGCACTCTTCAGTGAGTTTGTGGTAAAGAAAACGGTCATGTTATTTTGTCTTCTATTTAATCTTTATCGTATTTACTATTGTATTGTAATTTTGTTTTACACACACCATTTGAGTTGAGTCTAAATATCTTCCTACAGCTTTCCAACTTCTATTTATTTGTTATCTCTACTTAGTCTTACCTCTGGTTGCGCCTGTAGCTGGAGCAGTGATTGTTCCTTATCTATCATTGCATACTATGGAAATTACACTTGACAAATAATTATGTCTACCCTATTCCTTGTACGTTCCTGAGTGGTTAGCTTTAATTTTGTAAGTTTAACAAAAGTTTAAGTTCCCGGTAAGTATTTCGTGGCATGCCTCATGGAACGTGTTCACGTGTTTATTTAAGTAGGGACACTACACCACCACTGCAAATTCTAACTTTTGTACGGACCAATGTTCCGAAAAAGTTCGTAACTGAATAGCTACTTTAAATTTGGCCTCCTCTGTGGCTGGACCGTAGCAGCCAGTGTTGTGGTCGTGACATCATGTGGCTGGGACGGGACACCTTGTCTCTGGGACCGTGAAATCCATGTGGCTGGGACCGTGAAATCCTTTATTTCATGATGACATATTGTAACTGGACTTTGCAGAAACCTTTGTGAGACATTTTGGCTTCATAACTCATCGTATCTCTAGTTGACAAGCAACACTAAACACAGTTGTAAACTTCTACTTTACGACGCCATAAGAAGTGTTAATTGATATCTATTCAAAGAACAATAAACATTTATCCTGGAATTATTATTAACAGGTATTAAATGGTGAAAGACTAGAAATTTGACGTCAAAAAAAACGTCAAACGCCGTAAAAATTTACAACGTGATTAATCGGGTCACCAGGAATAAATGGTGTAATATAATTTATTTAATAATAATGATAAATCTTGCATTACGTTTGACTTTTAAGTTGAGAACAAATAATAATGATTTTCGGGAAATTAAAATGAAACTTGACAGCAGTAGTTGTAGGGAGCAAAATGGAACACCACCTGGAGAATTCATATAAATTTATAAAGTTAATTATTAGTAAGTATTGTCGAATTATGACCATTATGGCCAGTGACAAGGCAGGGTCAAGTGACAGTGTTTTACTTGTATAATAACGTCAAAAGGTATTGTACCGGGTTCTCGTGTACTACAATGACATTATTCCTCCCAGTAGGCCACCAGGTCATTGTGGTGCTTCACACTCCCGGCGTCTCATATACAAGTGTTCCACCGGTTCCTGGAGACAGAATGAAACACCCTGTCTCTTTCTTTCTCTCTATACTAAAACTTAGTATATATAGAGAGAAAGAGTCTTCTCTCCTAAGTTGACTAAGTCCTAAGTTGACCCTTATTGTTACATAAACGCGCCTTAAAACTGAAAAAATTATACACACACAAAATTTTTTAATCTGTCTATTTTATGTATAGTTAGATTATCTTAACTTTTGGGGGGACGGAGCTATCATATATGATCAATTGTCATAATGTCGCAAATTTCGACTTGTGTGAAAACCTTTCCTAAATGTAGGCGAGGAACTCATAATCTGTCATCGCTAATCGTGCGCATGAACCTGAACGTGGTGAGATGTTATTTCTGTCTCCTGGACGCCCGTCCTCATAAACAGTCACTAAGTTCTCATTAATCTACCCGCTAAACCCCCTGTCTATGAGTGAAAAATATTTTACACATGACTCACAGCTGTTTCGGTTCGAACCTCTCATGAACTGTGTCATTGTCTCCTGTTTTATGAGTTTCGCGGCTCTAAATGCTTCACGCACAAACGTTGTACCTAATGTCCAGATGTTGTACCTAATGTCCAGAACCGCATTGCTTACTCGAGTAAGCAAGGTCCGGCTTGCCTAATAGGCAGAGCGATTTTCGGTATATTCAATTTTTTGGTTTCCAAATTAGTTCACTCCTTACGACATTAATATTTGATATTTAAGAACATGATTTACTGACTTTAGTTATGTTAGGTTAGGTTTAGTAGATTTTGTTGTATCAGTTTTGATTTTGTTGTATTAGTTTTGACTCAAAAATAAAGAATCTCAGGTATACATAATACAACAAAAAACTATTAATCCATAAAAGAAAATGCTTGAAACTGTAATACGTTGCATGATATCTTCACGATAAATGTTATAAATATCAGTGTAATTACACTCTGGTAGTTCCTGACCATAGTACACACCAACAATACTACCTAACTTTACACACAGAACATCACACTCAGACACTAGACCATACGCTGTGTTGCTGCCACTACACAAGAAAAACGCTCCTAAAGCAAAATAAATAGGCCAATAATTTTACTGAAATGGAGCTCCTTCCTACTTTTATATGTGCCATCTGCATTAATTAAATTTACTGTTAATAAACATCGATTCTTATATATACCTCGCGTCACTTAATTTAGCAGGCTACAGCATCGCAGAGGTGGAGATAGCGGCAGTAGTGCTGTGGTGGTGGTGGTGCTTGTGGTGGTGGTGGTGCTGGTGGTGGTGGTGGTGGTGGTGCTTGTGGTGGTGGTGGTGCTTGTGGTGGTGGTGTTTGTGGTGGTGGTCTGGTGGTGCTGGTGTTTGTGGTGGTTGTGGTGTGGTGGTGGTGGTGGTGCTTGTGGTGGTGGTTGTGGTGGTGCTGGTGTTTGTGGTGGTGTGGTGGTGCTTGTGGTGGTGGTGGTGGTGGTGCTTGTGGTTGTTGGGTTTGTGGTGGTGTCGACAATGATGGTTGTGTGGTACTTACCTATCAGTACTTGCGGGTTAGTGACTACCCACAAGTGAGGTTTAGTTATTATGTCCCGCTACTGGCCTTCTTTCCCGTTGCGTTAGCAAATTTAACTGTTCTGACTGAATTCTTTGTAAAATCTGGCCTTAAAACTGTGGGTGGAGGTGGCTTCCACAGCTTCTTCTTTCAATGCATTCCACTTGTTGACCACCTGTATAGGGAACGAGTATTTCCTTACATTTCTTCGACTCGCATGCGTTTTCATTTCCACTTGTGTCCTCATGTCCTACTTTCTCTTTATTTAAAGAGGCTGACCTTGTCCATTTAATCAATTCCCCTCAGTATCTTGTATGTTGTGATCATATCCCACATTCTGCACTCTAGGTTGCGAGATCTATAATTCCCTTATCCAATTGTCATGATTAACCCTCTTAGCTCTGGCATTAATCTTGTTGCAAACTCCTTTAGTTTTTAAATTTTGGTTTTATGCTTCACACAGTGCGGATTCCAGGCTGATGCTGGATTGGCTTTTCCAGCATTGGTCTAACAGAAGGTTGTTTAAATTGCCTCCCATCTCTCTACCTCCCCGATATCGAGGAGAGGGTAGGTTATTAGACCTGGTCTCGTTCACTTGTGATCCTGTGGTCCTGGGTTCGATCCCGGCGCCGGCGAGAAACATTGGGCAGAGTTTCTTTCACCCTATGCCCCTGTTACCTAGCAGTAAAATAGGTACCTGGGTGTTAGTCAACTGTCATGGGCTGCTTCCTGGGGGTGGAGGCCTGGTCGAGGACCGGGCCGCGGGGACACTAAAAAGCCTGAAATCATCTCAAGATAACAGCCTGCCCCACCTACCAGGGGTAACAACGAGGGGACCTGGGGCCAGATTCACGAAGTAGTTACGCAAACACTTACGAACGTGTACATCTTTCTC
>WNGS01162157.1:2070789-2080805 GCA_020271785.1 Procambarus virginalis
AATGTCGTCTGTTTGGGTTTAGTGGAAAAATTGATTTGATATTTAAATAGCATTTAACCGTCGTAGTCGTTGTGAAAATAAACTCTAAATCAATGAAATTGCTATGATCTAGAAGCAAAATAATAATAGTTACCCCTTGATAACATGGTTTTCTGTTGAAATTACTCACTCTTCTTGGAAATGATGGAGGGAGGGAGTGAATGAGTGACGAATATATCAATCAGAATTCCTTAGTAAGCTTTCAAATAGCAAAATTACATTCACACACATCAAGATTAGAGATTTATCTATTTAATTTAGCGTTGCTTGCCTGCATCAATGAGTAATAAAGACGAAATTCAAGGTGAGAGGGAGGGAGGGCAACCCGTTCTCGCTCTTGCTTATAGTCAATATTGGCTTATTTAAGAACTGCATATGTGACATACTAATTGATTGTAAATATTTTAGTTTACCTTGAAAAGCTTCATAGAAAACACAGACCTCACCTAACCTTTTAGTATGTTAAGATAAGCATCTTATTGCTTCTTAATTATATTATTACTTAACCTATACCGTTGATAGGTTAAGTAATAATTGTAAATACGAAGCAATAAGATGCTTTTCTTAACATACTAAGAAGGTTAGGTGAGGTCGGTGTTTTCTATGAAGCTTTTCAAGGTAAACTAAATATTTACAATCAATTAGTATGTCACATATGCACTTATTAAATAAGCCAATATTGACTATACGCAAGTGCGAGAACGGGTGCGGAGGTAGGAAAGTGTTGCTTAGGGTGGTGTACACAGCGACTCAGCGATCGTTTGCCACTCCGATGAGGCTCAGTTTGAATTTAAGTCTTAATTAGCTTTGTAATACTTCATTTACCT
The DNA here is from genome assembly GCA_020271785.1 of Procambarus virginalis. Lineage (NCBI taxonomy): Eukaryota > Metazoa > Arthropoda > Malacostraca > Decapoda > Cambaridae > Procambarus > Procambarus virginalis. The sequence goes on from WNGS01162157.1 coordinate 2,071,656, forward strand.
CTCAAAAACACTAACAATGTATATTTATATACTTGATATAGGCAATGATGCACACATTCACATATATTAAGCAATAAACTAGACATTGAATGAAATATTGTTTAAAACATTTTCATCAATTATCAGTCTTGAAAACTTAGACTTGTGATATATACATTTGTTGATTGCAATATAGAGCCGTTTAGGAGAGAACGACGTTACGTTACGATAGCTGAGCTAAGGTGAGCTGAGATTAGCTGAGCTAGGCTTACGTTACCTTACCTTAGGTTAGGTTAGGGGGGTTTGGCAAAAAAACCTGAGTTACAGGTCAGTTAAGTTAGGCCAAATCAGGTTGTTAAAATCGAATTTGAAAATAAAAATAGTGCAAAGAGTCAGAATTCGGCTCAAAAATCACGCTCAGGAGTCAAATTTCCGACATTTGAGATATTTTGAAAACTGCAGGGGGTTTGGAAAATATGACCCATCGCCGTTTTCAGTAATTAGCATATTTTCGGTATAAAAGATCGTAATTTGAAAATGAAAATAGGTGCAAAGAGTCAGAATTCGGCTCAAAAATCACGCTCAGGAGTCAAATTTCCGACATTTGAGATATTTTGAAAACTGCAGGGGGGTTTGGGCAAAATATGACCCATCGCCGTTTTCAGTAATTAGCATATTTTCGGTATAAAAGATCGTAATTTGAAAATGAAAATAGGTGCAAAGAGTCAGAATTCGGCTCAAAAATCACGCTCAGGAGTCAAATTTCCGACATTTGAGATATTTTGAAAACTGCAGGGGGGTTTGGGCAAAATATGACCCATCGCCGTTTTCAGTAATTAGCATATTTTCGGTATAAAAGATCGTAATTTGAAAATGAAAATAGGTGCAAAGAGTCAGAATTCGGCTCAAAAATCACGCTCAGGAGTCAAATTTCCGACATTTGAGATATTTTGAAAACTGTAGGGGGGTTTGGGCAAAATATGACCCATCGCCGTTTTCAGTAATTAGCATATTTTCGGTATAAAAGATCGTAATTTGAAAATGAAAATAGGTGCAAAGAGTCAGAATTCGGCTCAAAAATCACGCTCAGGAGTCAAATTTCCGACATTTGAGATATTTTGAAAACTGCAGGGGGTTTGGGCAAAATATGACCCATCGCCGTTTTCAGTAATTAGCATATTTTCGGTATAAAAGATCGTAATTTGAAAATGAAAATAGGTGCAAAGAGTCAGAATTCGGCTCAAAAATCACGCTCAGGAGTCAAATTTCCGACATTTGAGATATTTTGAAAACTGTAGGGGGGTTTGGGCAAAATATGACCCATCGCCGTTTTCAGTAATTAGCATATTTTCGGTATAAAAGATCGTAATTTGAAAATGAAAATAGGTGCAAAGAGTCAGAATTCGGCTCAAAAATCACGCTCAGGAGTCAAATTTCCGACATTTGAGATATTTTGAAAACTGCAGGGGGGTTTGGGCAAAATATGACCCATCGCCGTTTTCAGTAATTAGCATATTTTCGGTATAAAAGATCGTAATTTGAAAATGAAAATAGGTGCAAAGAGTCAGAATTCGGCTCAAAAATCACGCTCAGGAGTCAAATTTCCGACATTTGAGATATTTTGAAAACTGCAGGGGGGTTTGGGCAAAATATGACCCATCGCCGTTTTCAGTAATTAGCATATTTTCGGTATAAAAGATCGTAATTTGAAAATGAAAATAGGTGCAAAGAGTCAGAATTCGGCTCAAAAATCACGCTCAGGAGTCAAATTTCCGACATTTGAGATATTTTGAAAACTGCAGGGGGGTTTGGGCAAAATATGACCCATCGCCGTTTTCAGTAATTAGCATATTTTCGGTATAAAAGATCGTAATTTGAAAATGAAAATAGGTGCAAAGAGTCAGAATTCGGCTCAAAAATCACGCTCAGGAGTCAAATTTCCGACATTTGAGATATTTTGAAAACTGCAGGGGGGTTTGGGCAAAATATGACCCATCGCCGTTTTCAGTAATTAGCATATTTTCGGTATAAAAGATCGTAATTTGAAAATGAAAATAGGTGCAAAGAGTCAGAATTCGGCTCAAAAATCACGCTCAGGAGTCAAATTTCCGACATTTGAGATATTTTGAAAACTGCAGGGGGGTTTGGGCAAAATATGACCCATCGCCGTTTTCAGTAATTAGCATATTTTCGGTATAAAAGATCGTAATTTGAAAATGAAAATAGGTGCAAAGAGTCAGAATTCGGCTCAAAAATCACGCTCAGGAGTCAAATTTCCGACATTTGAGATATTTTGAAAACTGCAGGGGGGTTTGGGCAAAATATGACCCATCGCCGTTTTCAGTAATTAGCATATTTTCGGTATAAAAGATCGTAATTTGAAAATGAAAATAGGTGCAAAGAGTCAGAATTCGGCTCAAAAATCACGCTCAGGAGTCAAATTTCCGACATTTGAGATATTTTGAAAACTGCAGGGGGGTTTGGGCAAAATATGACCCATCGCCGTTTTCAGTAATTAGCATATTTTCGGTATAAAAGATCGTAATTTGAAAATGAAAATAGGTGCAAAGAGTCAGAATTCGGCTCAAAAATCACGCTCAGGAGTCAAATTTCCGACATTTGAGATATTTTGAAAACTGCAGGGGGGTTTGGGCAAAATATGACCCATCGCCGTTTTCAGTAATTAGCATATTTTCGGTATAAAAGATCGTAATTTGAAAATGAAAATAGGTGCAAAGAGTCAGAATTCGGCTCAAAAATCACGCTCAGGAGTCAAATTTCCGACATTTGAGATATTTTGAAAACTGCAGGGGGTTTGGGCAAAATATGACCCATCGCCGTTTTCAGTAATTAGCATATTTTCGGTATAAAAGATCGTAATTTGAAAATGAAAATAGGTGCAAAGAGTCAGAATTCGGCTCAAAAATCACGCTCAGGAGTCAAATTTCCGACATTTGAGATATTTTGAAAACTGCAGGGGGGTTTGGGCAAAATATGACCCATCGCCGTTTTCAGTAATTAGCATATTTTCGGTATAAAAGATCGTAATTTGAAAATGAAAATAGGTGCAAAGAGTCAGAATTCGGCTCAAAAATCACGCTCAGGAGTCAAATTTCCGACATTTGAGATATTTTGAAAACTGCAGGGGGGTTTGGGCAAAATATGACCCATCGCCGTTTTCAGTAATTAGCATATTTTCGGTATAAAAGATCGTAATTTGAAAATGAAAATAGGTGCAAAGAGTCAGAATTCGGCTCAAAAATCACGCTCAGGAGTCAAATTTCCGACATTTGAGATATTTTGAAAACTGCAGGGGGTTTGGGCAAAATATGACCCATCGCCGTTTTCAGTAATTAGCATATTTTCGGTATAAAAGATCGTAATTTGAAAATGAAAATAGGTGCAAAGAGTCAGAATTCGGCTCAAAAATCACGCTCAGGAGTCAAATTTCCGACATTTGAGATATTTTGAAAACTGCAGGGGGGTTTGGGCAAAATATGACCCATCGCCGTTTTCAGTAATTAGCATATTTTCGGTATAAAAGATCGTAATTTGAAAATGAAAATAGGTGCAAAGAGTCAGAATTCGGCTCAAAAATCACGCTCAGGAGTCAAATTTCCGACATTTGAGATATTTTGAAAACTGCAGGGGGGTTTGGGCAAAATATGACCCATCGCCGTTTTCAGTAATTAGCATATTTTCGGTATAAAAGATCGTAATTTGAAAATGAAAATAGGTGCAAAGAGTCAGAATTCGGCTCAAAAATCACGCTCAGGAGTCAAATTTCCGACATTTGAGATATTTTGAAAACTGTAGGGGGGTTTGGGCAAAATATGACCCATCGCCGTTTTCAGTAATTATATTTTCGGTATAAAAGATCGTAATTTGAAAATGAAAATAGGTGCAAAGAGTCAGAATTCGGCTCAAAAATCACGCTCAGGAGTCAAATTTCCGACATTTGAGATATTTTGAAAACTGCAGGGGGGTTTGGGCAAAATATGACCCATCGCCGTTTTCAGTAATTAGCATATTTTCGGTATAAAAGATCGTAATTTGAAAATGAAAATAGGTGCAAAGAGTCAGAATTCGGCTCAAAAATCACGCTCAGGAGTCAAATTTCCGACATTTGAGATATTTTGAAAACTGCAGGGGGGTTTGGGCAAAATATGACCCATCGCCGTTTTCAGTAATTAGCATATTTTCGGTATAAAAGATCGTAATTTGAAAATGAAAATAGGTGCAAAGAGTCAGAATTCGGCTCAAAAATCACGCTCAGGAGTCAAATTTCCGACATTTGAGATATTTTGAAAACTGCAGGGGGTTTGGGCAAAATATGACCCATCGCCGTTTTCAGTAATTAGCATATTTTCGGTATAAAAGATCGTAATTTGAAAATGAAAATAGGTGCAAAGAGTCAGAATTCGGCTCAAAAATCACGCTCAGGAGTCAAATTTCCGACATTTGAGATATTTTGAAAACTGCAGGGGGGTTTGGGCAAAATATGACCCATCGCCGTTTTCAGTAATTAGCATATTTTCGGTATAAAAGATCGTAATTTGAAAATGAAAATAGGTGCAAAGAGTCAGAATTCGGCTCAAAAATCACGCTCAGGAGTCAAATTTCCGACATTTGAGATATTTTGAAAACTGCAGGGGGGTTTGGGCAAAATATGACCCATCGCCGTTTTCAGTAATTAGCATATTTTCGGTATAAAAGATCGTAATTTGAAAATGAAAATAGGTGCAAAGAGTCAGAATTCGGCTCAAAAATCACGCTCAGGAGTCAAATTTCCGACATTTGAGATATTTTGAAAACTGCAGGGGGGTTTGGGCAAAATATGACCCATCGCCGTTTTCAGTAATTAGCATATTTTCGGTATAAAAGATCGTAATTTGAAAATGAAAATAGGTGCAAAGAGTCAGAATTCGGCTCAAAAATCACGCTCAGGAGTCAAATTTCCGACATTTGAGATATTTTGAAAACTGCAGGGGGGTTTGGGCAAAATATGACCCATCGCCGTTTTCAGTAATTAGCATATTTTCGGTATAAAAGATCGTAATTTGAAAATGAAAATAGGTGCAAAGAGTCAGAATTCGGCTCAAAAATCACGCTCAGGAGTCAAATTTCCGACATTTGAGATATTTTGAAAACTGCAGGGGGGTTTGGGCAAAATATGACCCATCGCCGTTTTCAGTAATTAGCATATTTTCGGTATAAAAGATCGTAATTTGAAAATGAAAATAGGTGCAAAGAGTCAGAATTCGGCTCAAAAATCACGCTCAGGAGTCAAATTTCCGACATTTGAGATATTTTGAAAACTGTAGGGGGTTTGGGCAAAATATGACCCATCGCCGTTTTCAGTAATTAGCATATTTTCGGTATAAAAGATCGTAATTTGAAAATGAAAATAGGTGCAAAGAGTCAGAATTCGGCTCAAAAATCACGCTCAGGAGTCAAATTTCCGACATTTGAGATATTTTGAAAACTGCAGGGGGGTTTGGGCAAAATATGACCCATCGCCGTTTTCAGTAATTAGCATATTTTCGGTATAAAAGATCGTAATTTGAAAATGAAAATAGGTGCAAAGAGTCAGAATTCGGCTCAAAAATCACGCTCAGGAGTCAAATTTCCGACATTTGAGATATTTTGAAAACTGCAGGGGGTTTGGGCAAAATATGACCCATCGCCGTTTTCAGTAATTAGCATATTTTCGGTATAAAAGATCGTAATTTGAAAATGAAAATAGGTGCAAGAGTCAGAATTCGGCTCAAAAATCACGCTCAGGAGTCAAATTTCCGACATTTCAGATATTTTGAAAACTGCAGGGGGGTTTGGGCAAAATATGACCCATCGCCGTTTTCAGTAATTAGCATATTTTCGGTATAAAGATCGTAATTTGAAAATGAAAATAGGTGCAAAGAGTCAGAATTCGGCTCAAAAACACGCTCAGGAGTCAAATTTCCGACATTTGAGATATTTTGAAAACTGCAGGGGGGTTTGGGCAAAATATGACCCATCGCTGTTTTCAGTAATTAATATATTTTCGGTATAAAAGATCGTAATTTGAAAATGAAAATAGGTGCAAAGAGTCAGAATTCGGCTCAAAAATCACGCTCAGGAGTCAAATTTCCGACATTTGAGATATTTTGAAAACTGCAGGGGGGTTTGGGCAAAATATGACCCATCGCCGTTTTCAGTAATTAGCATATTTTCGGTATAAAAGATCGTAATTTGAAAATGAAAATAGGTGCAAAGAGTCAGAATTCGGCTCAAAATCACGCTCAGGAGTCAAATTTCCGACATTTGAGATATTTTGAAAACTGCAGGGGGGTTTGGGCAAAATATGACCCATCGCCGTTTTCAGTAATTAGCATATTTTCGGTATAAAAGATCGTAATTTGAAAATGAAAATAGGTGCAAAGAGTCAGAATTCGGCTCAAAAATCACGCTCAGGAGTCAAATTTCCGACATTGAGATATTTTGAAAACTGCAGGGGGGTTTGGGCAAAATATGACCCATCGCCGTTTTCAGTAATTAGCATATTTTCGGTATAAAAGATCGTAATTTGAAAATGAAAATAGGTGCAAAGAGTCAGAATTCGGCTCAAAAATCACGCTCAGGAGTCAAATTTCCGACATTTGAGATATTTTGAAAACTGCAGGGGGGTTTGGGCAAAATATGACCCATCGCCGTTTTCAGTAATTAGCATATTTTCGGTATAAAAGATCGTAATTTGAAAATGAAAATAGGTGCAAAGAGTCAGAATTCGGCTCAAAAATCACGCTTAGGACTCAATTTTCAGACATTTGAGATATTTTGAAAACTATAGGGGGGTTTGGGCAAAATATGACCCATCGCCGTTTTCAGTAATTAGCATATTTTCGGTATAAAAGATCGTAATTTGAAAATGAAAATAGGTGCAAAGAGTCAGAATTCGGCTCAAAAATCACGCTCAGGAGTCAAATTTCCGACATTTGAGATATTTTGAAAACTGCAGGGGGGTTTGGGCAAAATATGACCCATCGCCGTTTTCAGTAATTAGCATATTTTCGGTATAAAAGATCGTAATTTGAAAATGAAAATAGGTGCAAGAGTCAGAATTCGGCTCAAAAATCACGCTCAGGAGTCAAATTTCCGACATTTGAGATATTTTGAAAACTGCAGGGGGGTTTGGGCAAAATATGACCCATCGCCGTTTTCAGTAATTAGCATATTTTCGGTATAAAAGATCGTAATTTGAAAATGAAAATAGGTGCAAAGAGTCAGAATTCGGCTCAAAAATCACGCTCAGGAGTCAATTTCCGACATTTGAGATATTTTGAAAACTGTAGGGGGGTTTGGGCAAAATATGACCCATCGCTGTTTTCAGTAATTAATATATTTTCGGTATAAAAGATCGTAATTTGAAAATGAAAATAGGTGCAAAGAGTCAGAATTCGGCTCAAAAATCACGCTAAGGAGTCAAATTTCCGACATTTGAGATATTTTGAAAACTGCAGGGGGGTTTGGGCAAAATATGACCCATCGCCGTTTTCAGTAATTAGCATATTTTCGGTATAAAAGATCGTAATTTGAAAATGAAAATAGGTGCAAAGAGTCAGAATTCGGCTCAAAAAACACGCTCAGGAGTCAAATTTCCGACATTTGAGATATTTTGAAAACTGCAGGGGGGTTTGGGCAAAATATGACCCATCGCCGTTTTCAGTAATTAGCATATTTTCGGTATAAAAGATCGTAATTTGAAAATGAAAATAGGTGCAAAGAGTCAGAATTCGGCTCAAAAATCACGCTCAGATTTAAATTTCCGACATTTGAGATATTTTGAAAACTGTAGGGGGTTTGGGCAAAATATGACAGGAGTCAAATTTCCGACATTTCAGATATACCTGTAATAGGTTAAGTAATAATTGTAATTACGAAGCAATAAGATGCTTATCTTAACATACTATGAAGGTTAGGTAAGGTCGGTGTTTCTATGAAGCTTTTCAAGGTAAACTAGTATGTTTAGTATGTTACATATGCACGTATTTAATAAGCCAATGTTGACTATACGAAAGTGCGAGAACGGGTTGGGTGATGTGAGGGACATGCAAACTCTCTAACCCCCCCCCCCCCCACACACACACACACATAAGCAAGAGTAAGGGGAGACATAATCACCACGTACAAAATTCAGAAGAATAACAGGGTGGACAAAGACAAACTGTTTAGCATGCGTGAAACACGAACAAGGGGATAAAGATGGAGACGTAGTACCCAAATGAGGCACAGAGACATAAGAAAGATTGTTTTCAGTGTCAGAGTAGTTAACAAATGGACTGCATTAGGCAGTGATGTGGTATAGGCAGATTCAATCCACAGTTTCAATGTTGGTTTGACAGAGGCTAATAGGCACAGGAATCTGTACACCAGTTGATTGACAGTTGAGAGGCGGGACCAAAGAGTCAAAGCTCAACCCCCTCAAGCACAACTAAGTGAGTACTGAGGATATGAGAGGGTATGAACTACGAGGAGAAACCACGGGAACTGAACTGCACTTCGCTGGAAGAAAGAAGTTAGGGAAATATGATCACATACAAGATTCTCAGAGGAATTGATCGAGTAGATAAAGACAGTTTATTTAACACAGGTGGTACACGCACAAGGGGGCACAGGTCGAACTGCGAACCCAGATAAGCAATAGAGATAATAGAAAGAACTTTTTTGTAGTGTCAGAGTAGATAACAAATGGCAGTGATGAGGTGGAGGCAGACAGACTCCATACAACATTTCAAATGTACATAAGATAAAGGCTCTGGAATATGCACACCAGTTGGTTTACGGTTAAGAGCCGAGACCAAAGAGCCGACGCTCATCCCTGTAAGCACAGTTAGGTATGTACACCTATATCTCTCTCTGTCTCACCTCATCTATACAAATCCAGCCTAATGGATCTCACCTCGTCTCTGGATGAATTGGAAAACTGTTCCTGGTATTGAGTACCACATGCAGGAAATGAGAGAGAGAAAAAATGATAAAATAACGCCGGCTTCATCACTCAAGCTGAAGCCGTTGTATGTGGTGGGTGGCCGATGGTTATTGTAGGAATCTGTACACCAGTTGATTGACAGTTGAGAGGCGGGACCAAAGAGCCAAGCTCAACCCCCCAAGCACAAATAGAGTGAGTACACT
>WNGS01162157.1:2087173-2106338 GCA_020271785.1 Procambarus virginalis
TCAGCCCTAAGGAATTAAATATCAATATTTATAGTCAAATCTGCATTAAGTTTTCCAGCTCTACATTTATATTTAAAACGTTTCTATTGTTTTTTTCACATCTCACCCCATCACCTACTTCCCCTTTCTCTTCCCGAACAACCCACACACCACACACACACACACACACACACACACACACACACACACACACACACACACACACACACACACAACACACACACACACACACACACAACCACACAACAAACACACACACACACACACACACACACACACACACACACACACACACACACACACACACACACAACACATACAACACACACACACACAAACCTCATAACACTGCCATCTGCCTTCACAAAATGATAATTCACAACGCTTATAATGCATTTTATGAATACTTCATCCTCCTCTTGCATTGTTTTCTCCTTTCCGCCTCTTCCTCACAGTCAATGCCTTCATCTCCCCCTGACCTGAGGGTTCCTTTCTCTAAACCTCCATCCCAGCATTTTTTTCCTCCCCAAATCCTCTCTCCTAATCACCCCAGCCTCTTCAAACCTCCTTCCCTTGTACGTCCTCCCTTCCTCAAGCATCCGCTCCTCCGCAATTATAATTTTCCCTCACACAAGCATCGCTTTCTCTCCAAATCCTTTTCTCTCACTATAGAATCCTTCCATTCCAAACGTACTCCTCTCCTCACCCCCACCATCCTTTCCTCTCCACGCCACCTCTCCCATCCGCCCAAACTGTCGGGCGCCAAGCTAATCTGGGAAGGAACTTGGGGTGAGTCACGATGGTAATACAAGAGCGGTCTTGTCGCCCACCACACAACCAAGCCCCGGGGATTCCCACTCAATTACTGTGTCTCTAAGACAGAGGAACTGGAGGTACTGAAGATGATGCTCAGGAAGGCGAGAAGAGAGAGACTGGAAAAGAGGAGGTGAGAGAGGAAGGAAAGAGAGAAAGGGAAAGAGGGGAAGGAGAGTTCCCCCCCCCCTCCTCTCTTTCTCCCTCATCCCATCTAGTAGTAAATAAGCTTGACAGGCTCCCTGTCCCCGACAATGGAAAAACATTTAGCCAGACAGAAGACTGTGTAACCAGCCGTCTTCTCGAGTTGTCATAACGGCAGAAAATAATGTATTAAATTGACCGAACCAATCCGATGGACCGCGCATAGAAAACGTCGTGGTTTGTAAGCCGCTATGATTTATAGTACACCATATTTTGTCCGTTGGGGATCTTAACGTCAAAATGCGATGAATTCAGAATTGCAGAGAAACACATTACGTTTCTTATTTAATAAAAGAAATGTCAAGTATTTTTACTGTAATTTCTAAAATGAGCTCTACTTCTTATCTTTTAAACTCTTGCTTGTCATCTTTATCTCTCAAGTTTTCGGTATTTAGTAAAATATGATTAAGCAAAAACCTTATCTAAAAGATATACAACTACAGCAAATCAATTATTTATGTATGAATGAACAGAAGATTATAAATTACTACAGCTTAGTTACATTATTTCAACAGGATTTTTGAATGGTTGTTGATTCATCAAATATTCAGCTGGAAGATCACTGGAATTTATTGTTAATAATTCTCTGCCATACTACTTTCATCATTCTTAAAGCTACCAATGAAGCTCCAAGGGCACAAACCCAAGGCCAACCCAGATTAACTTACCTCATCTTGTGAAAGTCTATCAAGAATGAGTTACGAGCTTCGAGGTGGTTTGTGATGGCCAGTGAGCACTCAGGCATCTGCCTTTACAATTTTAAACCAGTCGGAATCTTGAGTCTCACACGAAATTGTTAATTATAACTGCCTGGTGCTTTAACACATGATACCCAGTGTCATATCTCACTGCAGGCTTAGACGAATGCTAGCAAAATCAGTTTAAATTAAAAAAATATTAAGCCCTCTACCACAACACACGAATATTTTTAAATAGTGAATCTTCATCATCAAATTAATCATCATCACGACACTTGCAGACGATCGAGTTAGGCAGATATCCCCGGATCCCTTTGCCAGGCATATCTCAGAATACAGTACATGCATTGTTGGCTGTGTACCCCAGCACACTGGATTTGAAATAAAACAAATGAATAAGAGAGTAAAATTAGGCTGCCACAAAGTGGGGGCGCAACCAAAAAGGGTGAGTAAACAGGCACTTGTACTTTACTTCATTATAATCTCCATAAATTGTCTATAAAATAATATTAATTTTAATTTAGATGTTTGCGTGGCTTATTTAGTTATTTTTGTATGAATTAATTAATTAATAATAATTAATAATTTTAATAATAATAATAATAATATTACGGAGCCGTGTCATAGAATTGCGAATTTTTGTGTAGATGACATAGGCACAATGTCATTTGGGACTATTTTCGCTGATACCAGTCTGGCCCGCCCATGTTGTACACGTAACCCAACAGCAATTAACGGGAAAAAATTGGGTGAAGCTAGCACCTAGCAACAAACCGCGAACAGATGTTTACATTTATAGATACAGTATAGAAATGTCAAATATAATGGCCTCACAAATAATACATGGCTCTACTCATGATATAACTATTTATCCATAATAATACGGTTACAAAAGTGGCACGAAAGCTGGATTTGTCGTTTACCTTAATTATGCTTTGGTGTTATTTTATTTATTATTCATTCAAGAGTTCTTACATCCTTGTACAGTCACTAGCACGCATAAGCGTCCGGGCAAGTCCTTATCCTAATGTTCTCCGGAATACGACCCGCAGATCGTTTAACAACCAGGTACCCTATTTTACTGTTGGGTAAACAGAGGCTACAGTTAAGGATTGGCGCTCAGTAATGCTCCCCGGCCAGGATACGAACCCAGGACAAGGCGCTCGCGAAACGCCAGGCGAGTGTCTTACCACTTCGCCACGGGGACTGCTGTGTATCAACTCAATGAACCATTCTCTATTCTACAATTCTCTCTAAAATAATCGGGTGAAACCGTGGCTTTGTTGAACAAATGAAGCATTGAAGCAAGGATTAACTTGGGATCTTTCAAGCATTTCTACTTCAAATGCTTCGTCTCCCTACTGCTCTCCCCCTTCAGCCGAACCGACACGCGCGCCTGCGTATGCATTGTTCACGCCTCGTAAATCTCTCAATATTTATTCAAATCCTATTTTTAATTTAGAATATGAAAGAATAACTCAAATTTCATTCACAGTTTATAACAAAATACAGGTCCTAATAAGTAAATAAACATCTGAGAGGACTTCTTAGCTGTTCGGGGGACGGCAAACTTATGCCTTGTCATGTTTGCGACCAAACAGCTATATTTATTGTTGTTGTTATAGAAACAGCTACTCGGAACAAGCTCCAAGTAGCACGGGCTATGGTGAGCCCGTAACTTACCTGGCACAGGAGCGGGGCAAGTAGCACGGGCTATGGTGAGCCCGTAGTGGACTTACCTGGTACAGGAGCGGGGCAAGTAGCACGGGCTATGGTGAGCCCGTAACTTACCTGGCACAGGAGCGGGGCAAGTAGCACGGGCTATGGTGAGCCTGTAGTGGACTTACCTGGCACAGGAGCGGTGCGTGATGCAGCTATATTATATCCAGTTGACTGCATAGCAATAATAAATGCTCCATTAAATATATTCTTCCTCTACTGGTATTTAAAATAAAAGTTTAGTTATGAATTACAATTTTCCCCAAACAATTTGTATATAAACGTAGCAAGCATAACTTTCATTATTTACGATTAATTAACATAGTAAGATGGTCTATAATCAAATAATGACTTGCGTAAATTGTAGTCAGTCAGTAGTTGACCAGATACGTGAACCCAACGGCGCGTTGTTTAGATGATGGCTGAAAGGCAACCCATCCTCAGACAAAGTTCATTCCATCCAGCGGTCGACCCCAAAGACGCATTCATCAATTTTAACATGTTGTTCTTTCAAAATAGTTTTTTCAAATATTATATAATTAGCATATTGTGCATATTTAGGCGTTGGTTAGGTTAGATGTTTAGGTTCTGTTGGGGGATTATTGGTATTTGTAGTGTATGGGTGAAGGATTTTCAGCGTTGTGGTTCGAACAAAAGTCGTCAGCGAAGCACATGTTCCGGAAGTGTTCGAACGCCATCAGTTGAGAATTGTGTAAGCCGATTTTCATTCATAAACCGGGGGTTTGGCGGGTGCGTGGAATGGACTTTGGCCTTTGTTTATGAGGACGGGCTGTGCAAGGGCACTTAACCTGGGTAGAAATCGTGAATTTGCTAAATCGCACTTCGTCACTCGATCCACAGTGCTAACGAATCACCTTCACACTGCTTGGAGTCTTCATGGTAAGTTCAGTTTAAATAACATGCATGGCTTAGCTAGGTATATACCATGTGCGATATATCCAAGCATATAACATATGCGCTATACCTTTGTATATAACATTTGTACCTCATGTCTAGCTTCGTTGTGTATACGACGTGCGTTTGCATTGTAAGAAGCCAAAGATATACAGTAATATAATAATTTATAGCATTACATTTTTATATAAATACAATATTGAACGAATAAACACGTTGATTTGCATTTTCTTTTTACGGCAATTTAGCAGTAATTATTAAAGTTTGTTGTATGTTAAATTTTGAAATGTATATCTACCTGTGTGAATGTCGTGTATATATATATATATATATATATATATATATATATATATATATATATATATATATATATATATATATATATATAAGTTGGAATAAATTTCGTTTATACATAAATTATGAGTTTACTTTTAAATTGTTGGAAATAGATTTTAAATCTGAGTTTTATTTGTAACTAATTCACGTAAACTACAATGCTATTAAAATTATAAGTACACTGATACAATTGAATGAGCGGCTGAATGAGCATCACTACCACAACCCCCACGACCATCACAAAACATAAATACAATCCAACACCGTCATGACCCACAACAACCACAAATAATCACTACCATAATTGATCAAACTATAACAGCCCATCAGAAGAACCAGAACCTACGAACACAGCTAATAGAACCAACCGCAATCAATCACTGTTATAACACCTTACTTCCACAACCCATTACTACCACATTTCTGTACTACACAGAGCCTATATCCACAACCACAACTGATCATCTCTACGACAATGCTTCATCACTACTGAGGCCCAACATTTTAACTCCAACAAATGTAAGGCGTTTCGGGGATTATATAAATACTCGATGAGTATTTATATAAATCCCCGTAACATATACTTACTCGATGAGGGGGGAAAAAGGGGGATTTAGGAAACCAGAAGGTCAATAAAGAGCCGGACCTTATTTTTACGGAGATACTGTTAGAAAAGCAACATCTAGCATTTCCTCTCTCCCGCTCGCTTTCCTAGTAATTACAACTCCAGAAGCTCCAAAACTCCAATCTTCATCCCTGGCAAATATACACTCTGAACCTCTCTCTCTCCCTAGAGAAACCTGTGACTTCCGCGTAAAAAAAATGGGAATTAGTTTTTAATCTGATATAGCTGGATAGAGTCCCATGGGTCGCAGCTCAATCAAGCCCAGTACCGTCTGGGTTTATTTTTATAGATAGAGGCTTATGGGTTTATGGGGGAGATGCGGTCGTTGGACACAACCTTATTTCTCACGGTTCGTTCCCATTCGGTTTCCCCTACTTTTATCGCCCTGAATGATTTAAAGTCCCAGTGCTTGGCCTTCAAACTAAAACTGTCATACCTGTCATGGGGGCCTGATTGCTGAGTGGACAGCGCTTTGGATTCGTAGTCCTCAGGTTCCGGGTACGATTCCCGGTGGAGGCGGAAACAAATGGGCAAAGTTTCTTTCCCCCTGATGCACTTGTTCACCTAGCAGTAAATAGGTACCTGGGAGTTAGACAGCTGCTACGGGCTGTTTCCTAGGGGTGTGTAACAAAAAGGAGGCTTGATCGAGGACCGGGCCGCGGGGACGCTAAGCCCCGAAATCATCTCAAGATAACCTCTCCACCTTTCGGCCATTATATCGAGTATTGTCTTCATGTACGTGGCAGCACGCGGCCACGTACGTTGTGTAAATATGAAGCAGCGCTCGGCAACCCATCCACGGTGTCTTAGTTAAATTTACAGCATCAATTCTGAGTGGTGTTACATTGATGATCCCTGTATTGATAATGTCAATTCTTTCACATCGGATCAACAAACAAATGGATTTTCTCATTTGAAACGTGCCTCTTATAATGTGTTTGAATATGTCAAATTATATATATATAATTTTTTTTTAGATACTAAATAGATTTAAACATATATTTATATAATAAACAGAAAATACAACGTTACTGCTCTTAGGAAATTTTTGCTGGTTGTGTCTGGCAGTGACACGCGTCCATGGGGAGATGCATTTGCTTGCGAAAATAATTATACACATATACCATATACTTGGGATTATTTTTACATCTAAACGATCTGTTAATGAATACTCGGAAATCCAACATTTTTTGTTCTTTTTACCAAAACCAAGGATCCATGCACCCCCTGGAGGGGATCCATGCACCCCCTGGAGAGGCTTGGGACCGACGAGTATGACTTACACTAAAGAAGGGAGAGTTAAGAGAAGAGAAGAAAGGTAGACGGAATTCAGTTGGATCATTGGTTTGAGAGCGTGGCTTCGAACTGAGGTATCAAAATAATATAAAGTGGTAAGTGGGACACTAGCACCCTTTTCATATATAAGAGGGAGATACAGAGGAAAAGTTAAGAAACAGAGAGAGAGGAGAGAAACGAAGGAAGAGCGAGTAGGACTGGGGGAGAAAAAGGGATATAAAGATAGAAACAGTTAGTAAGGAGAGAGTTGGTGGGATAGGGGGAATTGCTGGAAAGGAGGGGGAGAGAGTGTGGGGAGATTGATGGGCATGAGGCAGATGGAGGTGGGACGAAAAACAAAATAGTCCGAGTTAGTTACAACGTGAAAACAATGAACTGCAGGGATGTTGCTGGAGGCGAGATATTGCCGACTTTTTCTGAGGGAAAACGGCCCTTACTTGACCTTTAGTCAAATTAAATAGTGAATGAATGTCTTGTAATTGCTGCGAGGTGGCAGCTGCAAGTAGTGGGGATGTTACAGTGTACGGGTAGACGGGCGGAGGCACGTTATCTTGAGGTTATCTTGAGATGATTTCGGGGCTTTTTAGTGTCCCTGCGGCCCGGTCCTCGACCAGGCCTCCACCCCCAGGAAGCAGCCCGTGACAGCTGACTAACACCCAGGTACCTATTTTACTGCTAGGTAACAGGGGCATAGGGTGAAAGAAACTCTACCCATTGTTTCTCGCCGGTGCCCAGGATCTAACCCGGGACCACAGGATCACAAGTCCAGCGTGCTGTCCGCTCGGCCGACCGGCTCCTGAGTACAGAAGTTGAGTACAGAAATTATATATCTTGTTTGAAAATTGGTTCTATTCTTTTTGAGTTGTGTTATTGCTTAATCGTTGTGTTATTGATTTCTCAAGTGAAGACTCACCTTCCCTCTCCCTTAAAAACTTTGATAAATGCGCTGAAATTAATGTGATAATGTTAGGTGTTAAATTCTTTTCACAATTTCGTTCATTTCTTACCCTTGAGCCTTTTTCGATTCTAAAAAAAAGTATGCTAAAAAAGGATGCAGAATGTGATTAGTGGCGTACTTTGCCAAATGAATGTGATGTACGTCACACACCAAAGGAATACTCTTACCAGCACCAGGGTTTACAGAACAGCCGAAATTTCTAGCATGTACCTTAGTAAATACCGATTGAGCCGCTATGATTAAAAGGTTACGAACGCCGGAGCGATACGAGATTATCTACAGCAATATCCTTAGGTGGAGGACGATCACTTACGAGCTCTTCGGAACTCGTAAACTGTTTAGTCAAAACTGTATTGGCGTCCATGATACGGGAAAGAGGTATGGATCTGGTAAGTGGTGCCGCGCCTATGTGAATCCCGGCCCTGGTATACAAAGCCAACACCCAACACCCAACTCCCATATTATGTGGGACATTATTTTTAAATGAAAATTTCTTGGTTCACGAGGAACTGAAGCGCTCAACCTGCTTTATATAATGATTACTGAGAAGAGGTAACCTCTCTCCTCTACCCTCTCAGTTACCCCTCTCTCATACCTTTGCTTAACCCCACACTTACCCCTTCTCCACCTTTCTCCTCCCATCATCCCCCTCTCTCTCTCTTTCACCTCTCCTCATTTTCCCTTTCCACCTTTCTCCCCATCTCTTCAAAGATGCCCCCCCTTTTTCCTCTTCAAACATCCACTCCCGTTTGTCAACCTTTCTCCTTCACTCTCTACTCCTATCTCAGAAAAAATACGTAAACAACATCCTTAATACGTCTACGGACACCACAACCAATATTTCAGACTTGACTTCACGAAAAATTGCTCGAGGGTTGAGGAGGTGTGTTAGATATCCATATTTCTTAATGTGACACTGGATCCGACCCAGACTGGCCTATGACACTCATATACCCAACATACTTCATGTGTGAAATTTGTGTGAGGACAGCCATAAGCGTTTGGCCTCAAACCTTCAACAGTCAACACAGACATTCTCTCTTTTAAATATATACTTTTGTTAGGAAAAGATCAATCTCCCTTGCTACTGGCGGCGTTTCAGACACTCAGAAAAGTTAGGGTTGAAAGTTTGAGAACCTTACGCAGGCTAACGGCGTGCACATTGGGTACATCTCGTCAGTACCGGGACACTTTGATATATGCTCATGTGATGTCATTTTCGTTCATTTTTGTTCTCATCTCTTCTTTTCTGTATCTTCACCTTTTTCATTCCTCCTCCTAATTTCTTTTCCACTTTTATCCTGCCATTTTTTTTATTTCACCCCTTTCGTTCTTTCCTTAGTCATTTTTTCTTGCTCATGTTTCTTTTCTTCCTTCCTCTCCTTTACCTTATTCTTTATTTATTATCCTTATGTTTTCCTTCTCATTCCCTTTCTACTCCTATTAATTATTTTCCTCTAAACACAGGAGATTTACCTTCATGTGAGAGGAGTCTCAAGTGAGGTCGGAGGCCAGCAAGAGGTTGAATGACAGGGTTGAAAAAGAAGTAATTTAGACGAGGACCAGAGGGGGTGGGTGGTGTCGGCCGAAGGCTGCGTGCCCGCAGGCTGTATCCCAGAGTAGAAATAGATTTTGATGGTAGAGCTAACGGCGCGTTGACACCAGTTCCGTGTTGTGATGTATGTAGTCGCTAAGTATCGTTGCTCGGAATGCCCTTGACGTGCTAAGTGTGTTATGTATCGTTTTGACACGTTGGGAGAAGCAGTTTTTGGATTTTGAAAGAATGGAAAATATAAATGTGTGTAAATCCGAGAATAATTTTTTATCTATCTATTGCTCTGAATAAACATATAAAATAAAAGCATTTACATTGAAAGGCATTGCTCATTTACACTGAGAAGTATTAATGAATACTTCTCAAGTAAAGATAATAAAGGTTTAACTCATTGTAAGGAATAAGAGGCTGACATACGGAAGTCTCTTAAGGTTTGGCCCTTTACATTTTCAAGGACCTCGTTCTGTCCACTGAATTGGGTTAAACATTTAAAATATATCTTAGGTCACTTTGTTTATATGAAAATGTCACTGTAATAGAGTAACGATCAGCGAATCTTTATTCTATTGCACCTTTGCATAAAACAACTATTGTAAAGAGATGAAAAAACTTGATGATTAGGCTAAGGAAGTTTAAGGCTGGTTACTTGTTTATATTGGTTGCCTGTTTGCTTATGTGTTATATAGTTATGTGTTATGCTATATCGAGTTACGGTATGTCCATGTGAAACTTCAAGTTTGTATTCAAAAGAAAATTTAATAATGTTGATGTCATTACCTCATTGACGTTGATGTCATTTGAAGGGAGCCGGTCGGCCGAGCGGACAGCACACTGGACTTGTGATCCTGTGGTCCCGGGTTCGATCCCGGGCGCCGGCGAGACACAATGGGCAGAGTTTCTTTCACCCTATGCCCCTGTTACCTAGCAGTAAAATAGGTACGTGGGTGTTAGTCAGCTGTCACGGGCTGCTTCCTGGGGGTGGAGGCCTGGTCGAGGACCGGGCCGCGGGGACACTAAAGCCCCGAAATCATCTCAAGATATCTCTCAAGATAACCTCTAAAACATTTGTCAAGTGTGCTTGTAACCGCACTTGTGGCTGTTTGCGAACCCTAATCACCCTGAAATCTTCTTCTGGCTCTGGAAGCTTCATTGCTTTCTTGTAAATTTGTATATTTTAGTACGAGGAAAAGTGTCCTATTGTTATTTGAGGTCATTGATATTTTAAATTCAGAATCTGACCTGTTAGATTCGCAGCTAAATATGAATAGACTCAAAGGATTTGATCAGATAAGCACAGAGTTCTGGCAGAATGTCGTAATACGAATGGCGTTACAAGCATGTCCCAGAAAAGGAGCTTTTAATAACAACTAACATAAAAGCGGCAAATTTAATCCTAGTGGAAGAACTGGATGTATTTCTTCTTTTGTTTAGTAGTAGTTTTGTTTGCTAAATTCATAGAAGTCGGGCTGCAACAGTGTTTGGATTATCCCCCTGAGACCTACACCAACATTACTCAGAAGACGTCATCAAGACGCCGAGTGGTGTTCTCTTGGTCTAGTCGTTAAAATAGCCAACGGAGAATGCGACCTTTATTCTGTTGAGAAGGAATTGTCACGCCGCACCTCTCGGAGAATACAGTGAAGTTCTTGTTTCATTATCGCCTCGTGAGAAGGGGACAGCTGATCACTGACTTTTCCAAGATAAGTCTCTTTGGGTCTCTGGGAGGAGAATCAAGAATTGGTCTGGTAGTGGGCTTAATACCTATCAACCTCTGGAGGGTTACTTACGCCACCACTAAAGCTTATTGACCAACAAGCAAAAATACTTTAGTCATGAGTTTATTTCGGGATTAAAGTAATCGGTATATATATACCCACCGAGAAATGGGGTGTACCTCTCTGTGCATATATGAATCAAGGAGAAATCGTTTATTTATATAAGCACAGGACGCTCAGAAGATTTCCAATGTGGACATTGCTTTTCAAGAAACACGGATCAAAAAGCCCGGAGAGAACCCAACGACCTGATAGTTGCTTTTCTTTGGCGTTAAATTGAGCAAAGTATAAAGACTCAATTAACGCTAAATCTACGACTTGTTAAGTAAACATTAGTCTTACACATGTGAGATTACATATTACTTTTTAGACAAAACTAGTATCATAGAGTTTGTAAATCATTATTTCATGTTGAGGAGACGATGCTAGATATTTAAAGATTCAACAGATGTGTGAAGGAAATGAGTTTTAACTTTGCGCACAAGACTACCATCAAGTGTTGTATAAACGTATTATCCACTTGTACTCAGTCAACATATCCGTGAATTGAGTGAGTACACAGTACCAAAGACAGAGGATTAGGTCTTGCCATCGATTTAATTATGCCTTGTTTTAATGCCAGTACTGTATCATTATAATTATCCCTTGTATTTGTGCATTCTATTCTTATTAGCGTGAGTAATGAGTACATTGCTCTCCAGGAGACAGCAAAAGAACAACAACAACTTAATGTTTATGCAAGTATTAAATGTTAGCGAGCAGTGGGGCTTAGGACGCCCATTATACTGAAAATGATTCATTTTTTTTTTGTCCCGAGTGATTATTCTTATATTGTGTAGTAATAGTAGTAGGCAGCCATCAGTCTCAGGAGACTATGGAGTTGCGTTCTGGTTGTCGATCTGCTGGTACACCTGCGTTTATTAGTTATATTTTAATTAGAAAATCACTGTACTGGTTCATTAGCATCTCGAGGTTGTTCCACGTTTGTTGTTTTGAGCAAAGGTTATTGAACTCAGATATGTGAGAATTACACATCACATCAGGGTAGATATAATTTATAATTATCAGTGTTAAGGTTATTATTTGTTTCTCTTCTTTAAATGAATGTGGGTGAAACATAGTCAAGAAAGTGAATTGCAAATGTACAACAATTTATGAATAAACTTTTTTCTGACAGTGTAGTGGTAATGCTGTGTTTTAGTTGCTTCAACTTCTATCTTTGCCTGTTCTTAGCACCGATTATCGCCTGTTCTTGGGATGGATCATCGTCGATGTTCTTAACAATGGCTGGCTTCCATGGTCTTAGTGCCGATTAATTTCCTTGTTCTCAGAACCGATTAGCTTCAATGTTCTTAGCATAATTTTGCTGTCTTGTTCTTGGCACCAGTTAGCGTCCTTGTTATCAGCACCAATTAGTCTCCATGTTCTTAACACTGATTATCTTTCTTGTTCTTAGCAGCGATTAGCTTTCATGTTCTTAGCACCGATTAACTTCCTGCTCTTTGCACCGATTAGTTTCCATGTTCTACAGACCAATTAGGTGCCATTTCTAAACACCGTTTGGCAACCTTGTTCTTGGTACCAATTAGCTTCCGTGTTCTTGGTACAGGTTAGCTTCCATATTCTTAGTTCAGATTAGCTTCCATGTCCTAAGCAGCGATTACTTACCTTCTTGATGATTGTGTCTTCATATATAATTACTTGCGTATGGTCGTTGTTCACATGTATATTAAAAGAGGTTTATAAGTTCTTGAAGTATCTCAATGAGTCAGTGGGAGTATTTTAATATAATAATGTTAATGAATGAATGGCATTGTTATTTAAAGGGTACATAATAATCATTGTTTGTTTAAATAGGATTCATTTGGCATGAGTGTCATTTTAAATTAAAAGTGTGTGTGTTTTTAGGTGTAATAAGTTAATGAGGAATGTGTTATAATTAATAATATTAATATTAAGAACCAGCTTTTTGATAAGTAATTTATGATAGGTGATCATATTCTTAATGCTTCATTAATATAAAGCATTAAGTGCATAAATGTAGCGTTGATGTTGCATAGATTTAGATCAGAGTTACACATAGATGCAGTGTAGATATTGTACGTTTCAGCGTTGTTGATCATTCTGTGAGCTTTCCTNTTGAGATGATTTCGGGGCTTTTTAGTGTCCCTGCGGCCCGGTCCTCGACCAGGCCTCCACCCCCAGGAAGCAGCCCGTGACAGCTGACTAACACCCAGGTACCTATTTTACTGCTAGGTAACAGGGGCATAGGGTGAAAGAAACTCTACCCATTGTTTCTCGCCGGTGCCCAGGATCTAACCCGGGACCACAGGATCACAAGTCCAGCGTGCTGTCCGCTCGGCCGACCGGCTCCTGAGTACAGAAGTTGAGTACAGAAATTATATATCTTGTTTGAAAATTGGTTCTATTCTTTTTGAGTTGTGTTATTGCTTAATCGTTGTGTTATGATTTCTCAAGTGAAGACTCACCTTCCCTCTCCCTTAAAACTTTGATAAATGCGCTGAAATTAATGTGATAATGTTAGGTGTTAAATTCTTTTCACAATTTCGTTCATTTCTTACCCTTGAGCCTTTTCGATTCTAAAAAAAAGTATGCTAAAAAAGGATGCAGAATGTGATTAGTGGCGTACTTTGCCAAATGAATGTGATGTACGTCACACACCAAAGGAATACTCTTACCAGCACCAGGGTTTACAGAACAGCCGAAATTTCTAGCATGTACCTTAGTAAATACCGATTGAGCCGCTATGATTAAAAGGTTACGAACGCCGGAGCGATACGAGATTATCTACAGCAATATCCTTAGGTGGAGGACGATCACTTACGAGCTCTTCGGAACTCGTAAACTGTTTGTCAAAACTGTATTGGCGTCCATGATACGGAAAGAGGTATGGATCTGGTAAGTGGTGCCGCGCCTATGTGAATCCCGGCCCTGGTATACAAAGCCAACACCCAACACCCAACTCCCATATTATGTGGGACATTATTTTTAAATGAAAATTTCTTGGTTCACGAGGAACTGAAGCGCTCAACCTGCTTTATATAATGATTACTGAGAAGAGGTAACCTCTCTCCTCTACCCTCTCAGTTACCCCTCTCTCATACCTTTGCTTAACCCCACACTTACCCCTCCACCTTTCTCCTCCCATCATCCCCCTCTCTCTCTCTTTCACCTCTCCTCATTTTCCCTTTCCACCTTTCTCCCCATCTCTTCAAAGCTGCCCCCCCTTTTCCTCTTCAAACATCCACTCCCGTTTGTCAACCTTTCTCCTTCACTCTCTACTCCTATCTCAGAAAAAATACTTAAACAACATCCTTAAAACGTCTACGGACACCACAACCAATATTTCAGACTTGACTTCACGAAAAATTGCTCGAGGGTTGAGGAGGTGTGTTAGATATCCATATTTCTTAATGTGACACTGGATCCGACCCAGACTGGCCTATGACACTCATATACCCAACATACTTCATGTGTGAAATTTGTGTGAGGACAGCCATAAGCGTTTGGCCTCAACCTTCAACAGTCAACACAGACATTCTCTCTTTTAAATATATACTTTTTGTTAGGAAAAGATCAATCTCCCTTGCTACTGGCGGCGTTTCAGACACTCAGAAAAGTTAGGGTTGAAAGTTTGAGAACCTTACGCAGCTAACGGCGTGCACATTGGGTACATCTCGTCAGTACCGGGACACTTTGATATATGCTCATGTGATGTCATTTTCGTTCATTTTTGTTCTCATCTCCTTCTTTTCTGTATCTTCACCTTTTTCATTCCTCCTCCTAATTTCTTTTCCACTTTTATCCTGCCATTTTTTTTATTTCACCCCTTTCGTTCTTTCCTTAGTCATTTTTTCTTGCTCATGTTTCTTTTCTTCCTTCCTCTCCTTTACCTTATTCTTTATTTATTTCCTATGTTTTCCTTCTCATTCCCTTTCTACTCCTATTAATTATTTTCCTCTAAACACAGGAGATTACCTTCATGTGAGAGGAGTCTCAAGTGAGGTCGGAGGCCAGCAAGAGGTTGAATGACAGGGTTGAAAAAGAAGTAATTTAGACGAGGACCAGAGGGGGTGGGTGGTGTCGGCCGAAGGCTGCGTGCCCGCAGGCTGTATCCCAGAGTAGAAATAGATTTTGATGGTAGAGCTAACGGCGCGTTGACACCAGTTCCGTGTTGTGATGTATGTAGTCGCTAAGTATCGTTGCTCGGAATGCCCTTGACGTGCTAAGTGTGTTATGTAGCGTTTTGACACGTTGGGAGAAGCAGTTTTTGGATTTTGAAAGAATGGAAAATATAAATGTGTGTAAATCCGAGAATAATTTTTTATCTATCTATTGCTCTGAATAAACATATAAAATAAAAGCATTTACATTGAAAGGCATTGCTCATTTACACTGAGAAGTATTAATGAATACTTCTCAAGTAAAGATAATAAAGGTTTAACTCATTGTAAGGAATAAGAGGCTGACATACGGAAGTCTCTTAAGGTTTGGCCCTTTACATTTTCAAGGACCTCGTTCTGTCCACTGAATTGGGTTAAACATTTAAAATATATCTTAGGTCACTTTGTTTATATGAAAATGTCACTGTAATAGAGTAACGATCAGCGAATCTTTATTCTATTGCACCTTTGCATAAAACACTATTGTAAGAGATGAAAAATCTTGATGATTAGGCTAAGGAAGTTTAAGGCTGGTTACTTGTTTATATTGGTTGCCTGTTTGCTTATGTGTTATATATTATGTGTTATGCTATATCGAGTTACGGTATGTCCATGTGAAACTTCAAGTTTGTATTCAAAAGAAAATTAATAATGTTGATGTCATTACCTCATTGACGTTGATGT
Source organism: Procambarus virginalis (assembly GCA_020271785.1). Classification (NCBI taxonomy): domain Eukaryota; kingdom Metazoa; phylum Arthropoda; class Malacostraca; order Decapoda; family Cambaridae; genus Procambarus; species Procambarus virginalis. Next base: position 2,102,936 of record WNGS01162157.1, read on the forward strand.
CATTTGAAGGGATCCGGTCGGCCGAGCGGACAGCACACTGGACTTGTGATCCTGTGGTCCCGGGTTCGATCCCGGGCGCCGGAGAGACACAATGGGCAGAGTTTCTTTCACCCTATGCCCCTGTTACCTAGCAGTAAAATAGGTACCTGGGTGTTAGTCAGCTGTCACGGGCTGCTTCCTGGGGGAGGCCTGGTCGAGGACCGGGCCGCGGGGACACTAAAGCCCCGAAATCATCTCAAGATATCTCTCAAGATAACCTCTAAAGCATTTGTCAAGTGTGCTTGTAACCGCACTTGTGGCTGTTTGCGAACCCTAATCACCCTGAAATCTTCTTCTGGCTCTGAAGCTTCATTCCTGTCTTGTAAATTTGTATATTTTAGTACGAGGAAAAGCGTCCTATTGTTATTTGAGGTCATTGATATTTTAAATTCAGAATCTGACCTGTTAGATTCGCAGCTAATATGAATAGACTCAAGGATTTGATCAGATAAGCACAGAGTTCTGGCAGAATGTCGTAATACGAATGCGTTACAGGCATGTCCCAGAAAAGGAGCTTTTTTAACAACTAACATCAAAGCGGCAAATTTAATCCTAGTGGAAGAACTGGATGTATTTCTTCTTTTGTTTAGTAGTAGTTTTGTTTGCTAAATTCATAGAAGTCGGACTGCAACAGTGTTTGGATTATCCCCCTGAGACCTACACCAACATTACTCAGAAGACGTCATCAAGACGCCGAGTGGTGTTTTCTTGGTCTAGTCGTTAAATAGCCAACGGAGAATGCGACCTTTATTCTGTTGAGAAGGAATTGTCACGCCGCACCTCTCGGAGAATACAGTGAAGTTCTTGTTTCATTATCGCCTCGTGAGAAGGGGACAGCTGATCACTGACTTTTCCAAGATAAGTCTCTTTGGGTCTCGGGAGGAGAATCAAGAATTGGTCTGGTAGTGGGCTTAATACCTATCAACCTCTGGAGGGTTACTTACGCCACCACTAAAGCTTATTGACCAAGCAAAAATACTTTAGTCATGATTTATTTCGGGATTAAAGTAATCGGTATATATATACCCACCGAGAAATGGGTGTACCTCTCTGTGCTATATGACTCAAGGGAAATCGTTTATTTATATAAGCACAGGACGCTCAGAGATTTCCAATGTGGACATTGCTTTTCAAGAAACACGGATCGAAAGCCCGGAGAGAACCCAACGACCTGATAGTTGCTTTTCTTTGGCGTTAAATTGAGCAAAGTATAAAGACTCAATTAACGCTAAATCTACGACTTGTTAGTAAACATTAGTTTTACACATGTGAGATTACATATTACTTTTTAGACAAAACTAGTATCATAGAGTTTGTAAATCATTATTTCATGTTGAGGAGACGATGCTAGATATTTAAAGATTCAACAGATGTGTGAAGGAAATGAGTTTTAACTTTGCGCACAAGACTACCATCAAGTGTTGTATAAACGTATTATCCACTTGTACTCAGTCAACATATCCGTGAATTGAGTGAGTACACAGTACCAAAGACAGAGGATTAGGTCTTGCCATCGATTAATTATGCCTTGTTTTAATGCCAGTACTGTATCATTATAATTATCCCTTGTATTTGTGCATTCTATTCCTTATTTAGCGTGAGTAATGAGTACATTGCTCTCCAGGAGACAGCAAAAGAACAACAACAACTTAATGTTTATGCAAGTATTAAATTGTTAGCGAGCAGTGGGGCTTAGGACGCCCATTATACTGAAAATGATTCATTTATTTTTTGTCCCGAGTGATTATTCTTATATGTGTAGTAATAGTAGTAGGCAGCCATCAGTCCAGGAGACTATGGAGTTGCGTTCTGGTTGTCGATCTGCTGGTACACCTGCGTTTATTAGTTATATTTTAATTAGAAATCACTGTACTGTTCATTAGCATCTCGAGGTTGTTCCACGTTTGTTTTTTGAAGCAAAGGTTATTGAACTCAGATATGTGAGAATTACACATCACATCAGGGTAGATATAATTATAATTATCAGTGTTAAGGTTATTATTTGTTTCTCTTCTTTAAATGAATGTGGGTGAAACATAGTCAAGAGTGAATTGCAAAATGTACAACAATTTATGAATAAACTTTTTTCTGACAGTGTAGTGGTAATGCTGTGTTTTAGTTGCTTCAACTTCTATCTTTGCCTGTTCTTAGCACCGATTATCGCCTGTTCTTGGGGTGGATCATCGTCGATGTTCTTAACAATGACTGGCTTCCATGGTCTTAGTGCCGATTAATTTCCTTGTTCTCAGAACCGATTAGCTTCAATGTTCTTAGCATAATTTTGCTGTCTTGTTCTTGGCACCAGTTAGCGTCCTTGTTATCAGCACCAATTAGTCTCCATGTTCTTAACACTGATTATCTTTCTTGTTCTTAGCAGCGATTAGCTTTCATGTTCTTAGCACCGATTAACTTCCTGCTCTTGCACCGATTAGTTTCCATGTTCTACCACCAATTAGGTGCCATTTTCTAAACACCGTTTGGCACCTTGTTCTTGGTACTAATTAGCTTCCGTGTTTGGTACGGTTAGCTTCCATATTCTTGGTTCAGATTAGCTTCCATGTCCTAAGCAGCGATTACTTACCTTCTTGATGATTGTGTCTTCATATATAATTACTTGCGTATGGTCGGTTGTTCACATGTATATTAAAAAGAGGTTTATAATTTCTTGAAGTATCTCAATGAGTCAGTGGGAGTTATTTTAATATAATAATGTTAATGAATGAATGGCATTGTTTTTAAAGGGTACATAATAATTCATTGTTTGTTTAAATAGGATTCATTGGCATGAGTGTCATTTTAATAATTAAAAGTGTGTGTGTTTTTTTAGGTGTAATAAGTTAATGAGAATGTGTTATTAATTAATAATATTATATTAAGAACCAGCTTTTTTGATAATGTAATTTATGATATGTGATCATATTCTTAATGCTTCATTAAATATAAAGCATTATGCATAAAATGTAGCGTTGATGTTGCATAGATTTAGATCAGAGTTACACATAGATGCAGTGTAGATATTGTACGTTTCAGCGTTGTTGATCATTCTGTGAGCTTTCTTCATAAACCCATGTCAAACGTGATACGTCTTCTCACAGATCATTTGCTATTAATAATGGTAAAGGCGGCCTGGTGATTCCCCCGTTCTCGAACTTTCTTACAGTCAATATTGACTTATTAAATACGTGCATACTGAAAACGGCGATGGGTCATAATTTGCCCAAACCCTATTATAGGTATAGGTTATGTAATAATTGTAATTACGAAGCAATAAGATGCTTATCTTAACATAATTAGAAGGTTAGGTAAGGTCGGTGTGGTCTATGAAGCTTTTCAAGGTAAACTAGTATGTTTAGTATGTCACATA